>JACXIM010000128.1:826024-888411 GCA_014737505.1 Bombus sibiricus | reverse complement strand
ACCTCTGAGTATAGAAATAACAACAGTAACGTTTACGATATAAAAATAAAAAGTTTCTACGGAAAATAATTCGAAATAATGTACGAAAGTTTCTAACCAAAGATTCGTTAATTTAGACGGAGAATTGTAAAATGTATAGTTTCAAATTTTACCGATATAATCACGATAGTTGTACCTCGTTAAAGTAATAACAATATTTCAAAATGTAACATATAAAATATAAAAATAGAAAGTTTCTACGGAAAATAATTCGAAATAATAGTTTCCCAGCCACTGTATGTACGCTTTCACTTTGTTTACATTCCACATTTATTTCTGTCCATTCATGATTTATCTTTTGATTCTCAAATTATGTATTTACTTCCTGCTTTTTTAATTTCATCCTCGCTTCGTTTAATTATATCGCTTTCTTAAACTCTGTTTTTCTAATTTATCACCTGGTTACATACCTTCTCGCACGTATTCGAAAAAAGATAAAAGATTGCTTCTGTAAGAAACGCCGCGTTCTGTTTTCCAGTAAGAAAGTTCGCGCTTCTGCTCGAGAACGCTCGAGGGGGCCCGCGTAAAAAGATTAGAACTCCGTAACTGCTCGAGAAAGTAGCTGTTCCGGTCCCGGGAGTATCGACGGCGTTTCGACAAGGAAATGAACGCGCCAGCGATTGATCGCTGCGCTCTTTCTCTCTCTGTACCGGTTGGCTACGGCTCCCTGGCGCCTTGCTTCGCTAATCGAGGCCCATTAAAACACCCTCGGCTGCCGCGTTGCCGAACCGCGAGCGAGCTTGGCGAATTTTCTCACCCTAATCTTGTTCGGTAATGCTCGAACTTTCTAAACCTGCAAGATCGCGGCGAAGTGGCTCTTAACTTGCCTACGGTTGCACGCGAAAGACCGGCTGCTTTCAGCATTTCCGAGATTCTTCGGCTTCTTTGGTCGCTGCGATAATTGCGCCAGCCGGTTTCCTTCGGCGCCGCCATTCTTCCTAATTTTTCGATCCATTGGATTAATTGGAGTACATTCTACAGGAATCTGGAAAGAGATCACTATTTGTATTCCTCTTTGATGTAAGAACTATCAAAGTGAAATAGCTCGTGATATTTTCATAGAAATTTTGTGTGCTTCTTTACCAATTTCAATGATTCTTCATGAAATATGGAGATAAAAGATTGCTTCTCTCTCTCTCTCTCTCTCTCTGGGTTATGCACAAGCAACAATTATGCCAGCCAAATATATATCAGTAATGTGGAAGTAATTACTTCAAGAAAAACTCTACATTTTTGTTTATGTATATCCGTGACCTGGAGACTGCTATTAGGCAGAAATATTATAGATAAGGAGAAGTGCATATTATTGTACACTTGAATATACATTATGTTTTGGGTTGCAAGGTCTAGGAACAAAGCAACTAATAAACAGATTTCTATTTATGTTCCTTGTAGCTTTTAGCTAAAGCTATAAGGTTGACTCTTTTGGTAATGTACTTTTGCTATAAATATATGAACGTGGTCCCTATTTTTCCATTGTATTGTAACACTAAGAGAGCAAGGATCTGGATCAGCATGAACTTATACATTATACTTATACCTTTATTTATTTCAATATATTTTTCTATTACAAATTCATCCACTTGTTCTTCCATCAGTTAACCTCAACAAGTAACAGTTATTAGAAAAATCAAACTATTTGATTGAGCACTTTAAATATAAAGTGTGTGATACAACTGAAATAAGAGATTTATGATAATATAACCAGAAAATAAAAGTAATGGCATTCAACTAGTATCGTAAATATAATAATTATAGTTGATGTTGACGTTACATCAAAGATTACATCAAAAGATACACTAATCATTCATTTTGGTTTCTTTGGAGTCTTCCTTTACATATTTATAGTTCAAGTATCGATCATCCAAGTTTCTAGTGTCAGACAACAAAACAACACCAACTTTATGAATTTCTATAGCAGCAAGTAGCAAGGATCACCGTCTACTACATTTCAAACATTTCTGCGCGTAAATAATACGCCCGAGGTGTTAGCAGCAGTATAAATAATAAACTGTGAGTAACACGATCTTTTCGAGCTTAGAAATACAATCTCTGCCCAACTCCTTTGTCCCTGTGCCAAAAGAACGATAAGCACAAGGTTGGTAACCCGTGTCGATAACGCGGAAGATCAGCCCGGTCACAGACACCGGCTCGCAGCAACGTTCAGTACGCGAAACACCTGACAAGGTTTACGTATGTGACGACTGGTCAATGAGATCGCGTGATTCTTTCCAATTAATTCCGCCAGCGTGGCTTTCATTAGCGAAGCAGCCAGTAGGGCAGAAAGTATCGCGATTCAATCGCAAATCTCGGGAAATTTCACGACGAAGGTTTGCCAGCGATAGGAAGCCATTTCCGTGGCAAGAAAGCAAGAGATATGACAGCCATAGACGGTACGAGAGGTGGATTAGGATAAAAAGAGGAGAGGGTAAAGCAGAGAAGAGAAGAGAAACGGTTGGCGCAACGAGGACCGATCCTCTCGGCGAGCAAGGATTTCCCTAATTATTATAACCCATTAATGCGATGAGCGTTATTATTTTAATGCCCGTATCTGCCGGCAGTCCGGGCTAATTTGCCTCCGTGAAATCGATTGTGCCGCGTGCGTTTGCACGTTCATAAATAATCAGGCCGTGTTTACAGGATGAAAAATCGGTGCCGGCTCGGTAGCGGCGCGCTGTCTGACGTTATAATAAATCCGCTGTTTCGCGGCTCTCTAACGAGCGTTCTTGTCGGACGGTTGTCGATTATATCAATCGTTCCGAGCCAAAAGTCTATACCGGACGGTTTCCTTCCGCGAAACTCCGCGTTGCGCGCCATTAAGCCCCGAGACCGCTGCCAATTCCCGAGATTCCGTACGAACGTTCATTACTTGACGCTTTTAAAACACCGGAAAAACTGCTGTCATGCGAATCCTCCTGTTCGGATGTACACCGGTACATTTGTCTAGTCGATTCAGCTGTCTACGCCTTTATCCAATATCGAACACTCGTTGTCGGTAATCCTTCCAATGTATAAATCTTTCTCGTGAGTACGTTATTTATTCCACGTTTTTCTCAAACTCTATGTACGTATGTATACAAGCAACGAACGGTATTTACGTGCTTTTGAATTTGAATTTTTTTAGCGAAGATCGCTACCTAATCCATCATGGCGGACGAAGCAAGAATCACGAAAAAAACATTGTCTGGAGAAAAGAGCAACGGTTCGTAAGATATTTAAGCCGCGAACCAGTTGTCGGATAAGCGTATCGTGTGTTCATGGCTCTCCGCGTGCCTCTGATAGTTATCATAATCTGAGTATTTCTGCGGGGTTATCGTTAACCACCCACCGATACATAAAGCATAGACGATCGAGTGTCCTTTACCGGCCACGGGACATGGTGCACACCGTTGACAGGAGTTTCACGGCTCGGCCGACAGATGGCTGTCGTTTAAGCGTCGCTTCAACCCCTAAGCCCGTTGCGCAAAGCCTCGTTGTTGGTCTATCCCGTGGCTAAGTTCGGCTAGAGGGTGGATGAATTACCGACCCGACAACTCGAAACGATGAGGTTCAGCTTTATAGTCGTTCGTCTAAATAAGCGGCAACGCCGTTCGTGCTCTGGCGTGACTACCGCAGGCGACACGTTTATGTTTAAAAGTCGTTCTTTCCATTCTTTTTTCTCTTTAAATAACACGTTTCTTTCACGCGGATCGATCGCTCGTGACGGAAGATTACCGTGATCGTTTGACGCGCAACCGGTCGAGAATGATAGTTGCACAGAGATGCGACGTTATCCATGGGAAATCGACGACTCTATCTTGCATCATTACTCATGGCTAGACTGTCATCCGGTTCTGACATTCGAATTTATAATTCCTAATCAACTTAAACACATTCACGTTACAATCTTCTAGAGAATTAATGACGTTTAAGCCTCTAGCTTTCCCAAATCCTATCCAGCTTTCCCAGGTTTCTTAAATCTAGTTGCTCTTGACCCAGAACCGTTCTTCCACCAAATGCAAACTCATAATCGGTGTCTTTAATCGCAGAGAAAAATTAGAAACCGGTAGAACGAGCGTTCGCATAGCCACGAGGAAACCTTGAGAATCCGCTAAAATCCGTACCGTTATCTATCAAAAAGCTGCGCGTCGCATACCGTGGATACCAGACGCTAGATCGACGATAGAGACAAGATGTTGTAGGAGGGTGAGGTGGGTAGGGAAGCCGAGAAAAAACGTCGGCGAATTTCTTTGAAGATGTTCCCGAAAGCCTGAGACTGACTCCCCTCCACCGTGCAAGAGACGGTAGACCGAGCGTGATTGCCGTAATTTCGCCTCATTACAATTACGCTAATATCCAGCCATCAATTAGCCAAGGCTAAAGAGGCTCGCATTAAATAGCTAATGCATCGGCGTCGTCGCTGCTCGCCACGGCTCGAGATCAGGCGGTTCGCTCACTCACTCGTTCGTTCGGTTGCTCGTGCGCGGTGCACGGATGATAGAAATGATGATGACCGCCGTGAACTAGGTTTCCACGGTCAGCCTTAATGGCTAAATTACACGTTACGATTGTATCGCGACTCGCCGCACCGTTTCGTCCACTTAATACCGCCGGTCGGGGGAGTTTCGTGCTTTGATAATTGCCAGCCATGAATCACCACGATCGCCAGAGACGGTAGCCAATAGGAAAATCGTTATAAGATCTGCTAATGAGCGTCTCGCGATCTCCTCGCTTCGTGAACCTGTTTATTTCATGCGAGGAAAGTGAAACCCTTCATGAGCATCTGCCTCATAATGTTTACTGTGAAATGTATGTATATTGTGAAGTTGAAATTTAGATTTGAAATATTGCAAAAATATTGCTTTGGAAAATTTTGAACTGTCGCTTGGTATCTGTAAATTTTCATAGTATCCATAACCCTGATCTATTAGGTCGTCCGAAAAGTTTCTTTCGTTTTATAAGAAAATAATTTTTCATTTTATATTATTTTATCGAATTACGTATGATCCATTGTGTTCTATCAAGATAAAGATCACAACGTTTGACAGATTAGGTTTCATGTTTGTATAAAGATGCGTCGTTGTAAAAGACGGGTCTGTAAAAAAAAGATGCTTTTCGGACAACCTAATATTTCGACCGAACTAAACCTAACCTAAATTCGATTAAACCTAAAGTTTGCGAGACAAGTGTTGTCAAACCTTCTCGAAAATCGATCGAATTAAGAAGCAGCGTTAAGACGTCGATAACACAGGAGTTTCAGAGCGAGTGATTAATTCTCGGTACGTATGAATGACGAGCATAGTATCGCCTACAGACGAGACTCCTTTTTACTACAGCGGACAGATAAACCGAAAGAGGGTTCAACGTTTCGCGGCACGTGCTTCTAGTCTTCTAGTTCTTTTCATATATATACGTCGATGAACTCGATATTCTCTGATTTATATTCTCTTGTTTCGGCTCGATGGTCACGACACTCTTTCCTTTTTGTTACATATTCCACGTATCGTTTAATGATCATGATATTTCTCACGGACTTGTAAACGTAAGACACAGTTGTGTGTGAAAACGTTGAGAAAACACCAAGTCTTCTTTGATTGATTTGATTTATTTTCCTCTTCTTTTCTGTTTCTTCGAGCAGGATGCATGTTTTTCGAATAATTTGCAGCTGAAAAAGGATTTAGCTTTGGGAAAACTCGTCGCGGCATCTATTAAATGCTATTTCCTCGCATCCCGTCATCGGCTCGTATTTTCATGATTTATCGTCGCTTGTGTGTGATGCAATACCCTCCATCGGGGGCCGTAAGTGCGCGTTTAAACGATAAATCTCGGAAGTCACGGTAGGAGAAGCTTTTCAGGTCGCGACACACGCGGGGTAGCCTGGCTTCTGCCTATCGATACCTTGGCCGCTGAAAGAGTTTAAATACGTGCTGCGGAGGAACCTCTTGAATATTTTAGTCTCTCGAATCTGCCCTTATTCTATGACCATTTATCAAACTGCTGCAACGAGAATTTCTTGGTGAACCGATATCTTAAAAATTATGTTAATTTTCTGTATTACACTTTAGCTATATACCATTTTTATTTCGTCTTATCAATGGAAATTAAATTTTATATTTCGCCGATTTTGGATAAATCAATTTTGTATTTCTTAACACTGCATCAAGTTTTCAAGTACAGTTGTACGATTGCTATCATCCTTTCCACAATCCAATTAATATTATCGTTACAATTTTACGGGTCACAAGTTACAAGTTGTCGACGATGAATTCTCTTGCACAACTGTAATCAGTTCTTCAGCTACGTTACTGGTCAGCTGATCGTTCTATTCGACATTTTATAAAATTGTACAACAGAAGTGCACAAATTAATTGCGAATTGTTATGAACGTAACTAAAGAAATAGAAACTAAATTAATGTTTGTTTCAACGTTTAAATATTACACCAGGCAATTGTTATTTCACGAAACCACTAATTATACAATATTAGTACTTAACCTCTTAGATATTAGGTTGTCCAAACAGATTCTTTCTTTTCATGAGGAAATGATAGACGCACAACGTTTTTTGTTTTATATTATTTTGTCGAATTACGTACGGTTCATTTTATTCTGTTGATATAAACACCGCGACATTTCACAGACTTGGTTTCACGTTTGTACGAAGGTGCACTGTTGTAAAAATCACGTTTCCGAAAGAAAGACACTTTCCGGATAACCTAAAAATTTGTATATCTTTGTATATAGCGTGATATCTATAATGTACAATTTGTTAATTCGTTAATGATATTAGTTAGCAAATTATCGCTTGTGCGTGTCTAGACAATGAATCTTTCGAAGCAAATCGTCCGGCAATTACACGATTCAAACAGGTATTACAGTTTGATTGATTCCGATTAGTTTCGCGTTGCCAGTCGCGGATATTGCTTTCCACCGTTCTCGAATAGCGGTGTCTTTCAATTACAGTTTTCTGCCATTTCCGTGGACGGACGGATCGATAATAACGCGATAAATCTGGCCGGCTATCCATGGTCAGTTATACCAGTCAACTTATTCTTTCGGCTGTTCGTAAACAACGTGACAAATACCTCGCCAGCCCATTAATCAACTCGTCGTAAATTCGCCCGCCACTTCGACCGCTTTAATTGGAACTAAAACGCGAACTCCTAGCTTCGTTCGCGCGTACATCGAACTCGGATTACTCGCTTTAGACCGACGGGACGCGCGCGAAACTTCCGCTGCAAATGCACGCGACCAAAGCCATCGTTGAAACGTAAAACTCGGTGAAAAGTTTCACTTTATATTTCCTCGAAGTTACACAGCGAATCTAACTATTAGGTCGTCCAATAAGTTCGTGCCATTCGTTTTTCTCTTTTATTTTAGCATTATGTTTTTATTCACATTTTGTTGATTTTGAAATATTCGAAATTTTAATAAATAAAGATCCTAACAGACTTTTCTTTCATCCAATAAAATGCCTAATTACGACTCATTTGATCATTACGATAAAATTCTTTATCGCGTGTTTCATGAATATAAAACAATACACGTCGAAGATGATTCATGTGAACTAACCTTAAAAAATCAAGTTGATTCTATAGAAGCCATTTGAGAAGAAACAATCAACGAATAACAAATATTCTTATTAAACTACATATTAAAGAATGTTAAATATACTTTGTAACAATTGTTACTGTGTTTGCCTTATGAAACTTATAAAACACGACACGTCCAAACTGGATTTGCATACAACAATTTTTTAATATGCAGTTTAATAAGAATATTCGTTGATTGTTTCTTCTCGAATGGCTTCTATAGAATCAACTTGATTTTTTAAGGTTAGTTCACATGAATCATCTTCGACGTGTATTGTCTTATATTAATGAAACACGTCATAAAGAATTTGAACTCGACGTAGTGCCAATTTATTGCACGACCTACTACTTTAGCAAAGTATGAAAGTAAAAGTAACTGTGTTAAAAAGTAAAAATAAATGTAATGAACAAAGTAAATGTTCCTTTGTTACAGATGTTGAAAAAGTTTGAAGAAGAAGATGTTTGGTCCAGCAGCAACATTTTTTACCACTGCTCTTCCACACCACTGGGACAATGTTACAAGCGTGGATTGCAACTTATAAGGAAAGCTCGAAGAAAGTCGAAGGCTTACACGAAGCTTCGCGCGAAATCAAGATCTTGGTTTTAAGGTGGGGACACCGAGGTAATGGCGTGTGCATTATTCTGATAAATCGCCTCGGCTGGCGTCAAACCTGACTCTGGCCTGACGGCAACCTTGGTCAATCGTATCTACTTCTACGCAAGTAGAATCGATCCTGTGCAGGATATTCCAAAGGAGACTTCTAAGGAAAAATACCACTACGAACATGTGCTACGAATTGTACCGGCTGTATCAGAACTCTTTCTATCAGTTTAGGAGATGCTTTACAATTTGTCTTGAAATTAAAAAATTAAAGACTGTGAAGGTAAAGAATTTATCAAGTAATTAACTCTATAACATAATTCGATAATTATACTGGTAATTTGTAATGCATAATGCGATATGTTTTTTAATAAAACATAGCGTGAAACACAATTTTACAATTTATAAAATCAGTTACAGTTTGACATGTTCATAATTGTATAATTAAAAATTGTATGATTTTGAAATTTTCTATGGAAATTGTAATAAATTCTATAACATAATTCGATAATTATGGTGATAATTTATAATGTATAATGCGATATGTTTTTTAATAAAATATAGCGTAAAACACAATTTCAAAATATATAAAATCAATTACAATTTGACACGTTCATAATTGTATAATTAAAAATTGTATGATTTGTAATAAATTCTATAACATAGTTCAATAATTATGGTGATAATTTATAATGTATAATGCGATATGTTTTTTAATAAAATATAGCGTGAAACACAATTTCAAAATATATAAAATAAATTACAATTTGACACGTTCATAATTGTATAATTAAAAATTGTATGATTTGTAATAAATTCTATAACATAGTTCAATAATTATGGTGATAATTTATAATGTATATATATATATGTTTTTTAATAAAATATAGCGTAAAACACAATTTCAAAATATATAAAATCAATTACAATTTGACACGTTCATAATTGTATGATTAAACTACATCATGTCAGAAATAAGCAAGTGTCTTATTACACTCAGCTATGGCGATGATAAAGAATAAAGTCACTGCAATGTGATTTTGCAATTAAAGTGATATAATTGAAATAGATGTCGTGTATTACTATTTTAACCTAACCCGATTTCCGAGCAACCAGGCCAAGTCCAAATTAACGCGAGTTCCCAGTACCAAAATCGAAGGATCGACAACACTGGCTGAGAGTGTACTCGCAGCATCATTAATCGACGATGCAACAGCGCAGTGGATTGGGCCGCCTCGAATTTCCATGGACACTGATTAAGCAACACTCGCGTTCACTTAATATCCAGATGTCCGATAAAGACCTTACGACAGAGTTGCGGCGATCGCGGGACGAGATAGATGCGGCGTCCGGCAGACGCGCGTCCACCGTGGCAAAATATTCGAAACGAATGACTCGCGTCGTCGTGGACACGGCTACCGTGCATTTGTCCGCTCGTTCCTTCGTCTGGATCCTATTAATCCGTCGCTAATGAGCACCGTCCGATCGCCGAGTGGAAACGCGCGAGTATCATCCTCGAAAGGAGCAAGATGGAGGATGGGCTCATTACGGGCCACGCCGCGTGTGCTTCGTGACTGGCTCAATATTTAACGCGTCTCGAGCCGTTCCATCACCTTTCGATATCTCGACACCTGGTCAGCAGGATTAGAGAACTAGTTCTGAGACTTGCGACTCGATGGTCGACTGTAATCGATGTTCGTTGATTACCGATTCGCCTATTCGGGTACGTTCGCTCGCACTGAATGCTGATTTTCGAGAAAATCTGGCTGCTGAAGCGAGAAAAATTCGAAAGAAGAATTAAAGAAAGAAAACTAAGAAGAAAACACCTCACTGACCTCACTAAAGAAATAAAATAGACAAAGCAGAAGATGTTATCCTTCTGGGGTTAGCCATCCACGTGTTATTTAACAATTAAGCTAGAAAAATTTACCAAATGTCCAGGTGGACAAATTGTAAAGTACAAATTAAAAAACTTTCGAGAAAAGTCAATGAGTGTGGAAGAAGAGACCATTTGGAAACCATTTCGAAAGAGTGGTTTATAAGAAACACAGAGATTTTTGTGAGCGGGAGAGAAAGCTCTAGGTAACGGTTGTTTGATATTGATAGAAAGGAGAAAAGCAAAGTTTAAACGTGTCAAAATTCCTAGTAAATAGAGTTGACAATGTAAAAAATGAGCGGCTATCGAGATTCAACTTAGACAAATATCGAAAGCGGACAAGAGGGTTTTTAGAATCAACGAAGCATAACCAACGATCAATCGCCACCTTTGCTATCTGGTTGCTCCGCTTTGAAAAATCCCTCGCAACCGCAGAGCGTTAATTAACCGAAAAGTCACAATTACGGTTCGAGCGCGCGTCGAGCACGATAAAAATCCGAATTCCCCGTGTCTTGGGATTATCTGGGGGATCTGTGAAAGGAGAAGGCAGGCTGTAAGCTTGTGGTTAACAGGCGTATTGATCTGGACGGTTGGGTCCACTGGCCGGTTTGATAATTAGTCAATCAGTCAGCGGTGTGCGTTGTTTTATTGAAATACGGTCTCGAGTCGAGGGCCAACTCTTAACAAGCGGCACACGGTTCATTCATGCCGGTTAATTCTCACTCTGTTTCCTTTTCGCGTTGCTTCGTTCAGCCACTTTTACGCGCACTGTGTCATTAATCGTTCGATTAAGCCGACCGATAACGCCCTCTCCAGGAGAGCGGTCCGCAGGCGTACCACCAGCCGGCGCCATAACTCCCTAGCGTGGCAAGACGCGGTTACGAACGAACGAGCCACGATCCTGACGTTCGCGTTCGTTGGAGAACCTGCGACCGCCTACCTGGATCATCGGTACCGATTTTTCATTCGAAGATACTTTATTCGCCACGCATGCGGCCGCTCGAGACGTCGTGAAACATAGGGACATTTGGATGGACATGAAAATACACTCTTATCGATTCCGCGAACCCGAACGATTCCTTGCTTGCCCTGAACCACGTCGATAATTAATTACAAGGTCGGATTGAGATTGCGTGGATGGTCGGGAAGTTGTTAACGAGGCCAAAATCGAGGGAGGAGTGGCATCAAGCGCCATTGGGTTTCATCGATTCGATTCTTGAGAATCGTTCGGTGATCTCAGAATATTTTGGTGTCTGGTAATCATAGAACGTTTCTGTATCTTGAGATTGTTATTTTAGAAAATTACTACTCTTTTTAATAAAATGCAAATAGAAAACATAAAAAGGATTTAATAGTTTTGATCAACGATGCTAAAATCACTAGATTTATTAGTACATAGTTCTTAACTTTTACGTTGTTGCAGGGACTGTAGTATCCATTTCAAAGAAGATAAAGAACATTTTACTCTTCAAATTTCTTTTCTATTTTTTGTGTCACTATTCTACATGTACATTACCGTGCCATAAATATCGAGACACGATGATATCTCGTATAAACTGTATGCTTTCCACTGTTTTCATTTTCTAGTTATTTTACTAAAAATCTATTATTTCATATTTATCTCTTGGCAAATCCCTAGCTTGTACCTGTTTTAATCTCGGTTAATTGCTCAATTCTGCACATAAAGCGGTCGTACAGAGGCGACCGGTTGAAAATAGTTCCTCAGGAACGGAAGCAACAAATAATCGTCCAAGGTGCGGATGCAAACCGCGCGTAACGTGGTTCCCGGTCGCGCGAAAGCGAGGAAAGAAAGAGAAGGAGAACGAAAGTGAATCGAAAGGAGGGTGACATACCGAAAACGAGGAAAGAACGATCGTGAGGCACAAAGAACGAGAGAGACAAAGATAGAAGGAGAGAGAGAGAGAAAGAGAAACGAATGGTCAAAAAATAGAGAAACGCGTTAGAATGGATGCGCCCCATATAATTTCTGCGATGCTTCTCGAGTCTTCTTCTCTTCGCTTCGGAGATCATCCCTGAACTGTGTCGAAGAGTCATCGTCTATGAGCAGTGAGCTCGTGTCATTGTGTCAGGCTTACGACTTCGTGTGTTGATCCATTGTCGCGGAACATGCGTTCTGTCAACTTCCAGAGACTATAGGACCACTTAAATTAATCAATGACTATATCGACTAGAAGATAACCGGTCGTTAGAAACCCTGAAACTGCTAACCTCTAAATTGTCATGATATGTAAAATCTCACCTCATGCAAATCTTATTTTAATATTATATCATCTTGTGATAATACCATCGATGATTCTCTTACTTTTTTGAAATGGTATATTAACAATTTTCAAAATTGGATCGATTCCAATGGAGATGTTTGATTAACAATATTCGATAAGATTCGATGTATTAATCCTTTGCACTGAGAATTTTATTTCAATTTCGTTAGCAGCAGTTCCCAACGCTTTTAAGTGTTTTATTCGAAATTTACTTTAACTAAAAGATAAGACAATTTAAATAAATAAAGGAGGAAACCTAACCTTAAATACCAGTTTTATTCACACTATTCTTGTATTTTCTCATTTTTAAGCGTATGATATATCTTGAAACAATTTCCAGGATGCAATTCTGCTTTTCTTTCGCAAGTTTCACAAAAAAATTGGAAGAATGTCGAGTGGAACTCGACAAAGGAGCTCCTGAGATAAAAATTAATGTCGAGTCACACTCGACATAGCAGTGCAGAGGGTTAATATCGAGTACAGGAAGATTCGCAGGGATTGAAGATATAATTGCGAATGAACTAGAACGAATTATTGTAGATCTTAATAACGGCGCCTATGGGTAGTTTACACTATACACGCGTACACGTTATATATACGTAGTACCGAATTTGCAGTGCAAAGCAAACCGTATGTCGGACATCGGCACGATTTATCGCGTTGACACGTGTCTCTTACCGAGACGCGTTTCGCCCCTGTGCACGGCCTCTCTTTTAACCGCGATTAAAATACATTTTCGAGGATAGAACGACCGAATTTCCACGGACCCCGTTCTCTTACCGTGAAATGGTTAACTCTTTCGTCGTAATTTATAACCTCCTGTGATGCGGCCTCACCGAGAGCTTTATTAAACATGAAATGGAAACCATGTTGCAAAACAACATTAAACTATGTCTTGTATTTGGAAAACTAAATTTAGAAAAATATACAAATATTTTGGTAGAATGGAACATTAACTTCTAGGGGGAGGGGGGAGGTGGAAACGGGATAATTTTTTACGTGAAAGTCTCTCCTATTTTAATAAATTAAAAGTAAATTCATCTTTTTCCAAAAATATCACACGTTTATTGAAGTTTGGAAAATTTCAGTCAGACAAAATGCGGTCGATTAAAAGAGCGCACGAATTTTGATGAAAGTTCCCATGTACGTATTAACACTAGAACTATCGATAGTTAACACGAAGATATTTCTACAAAAACCAGTGAAAATGACTGGTCTTTAAAAAATACCTAATAATAGAATACTTTTATATTTGTTGATTTATTACTTTTTTACAGAAGGAATTCCACGTTATGTAGTACATTTTTGGTATTATTAATCCATCTGGGACCATCATCCCTAAACGAGGGTCGACACGTTTATAAAACTGTAGAACCAATCGTTTCGACTGCTGTGGTATTTTTAGTGTTAGCATCAAGCGATCTAGCGATCGATCCGGAATTTTCCTGATAACTGATATCGTCATATCGAATGATACGCGGTAAAAATTTTAAGAACGCGTGGGAAGCTGTACAAAACGAGGAAACTGGTTAATTAGGGTTCGATAAACGGATTACAGGGCCCTTTTACACTTTGACAAGTACCGGTCATTTTGACTGTTATTGGTACAAGTAGCCTTAATACAAAATTATTTTCAGTTTGAATGCATAAAAAACAAGATAAAATTCATTAAATTATTCTTTTAGTTACCGTTGCGAAAGTCATTACATCATTGCGGAAAAATATACCACGAAGTAGGAATTTTAAAATAAAATTGTAAAACCAGTCAATTTGACTGCAGTGGTAGTTCTAGTGTTAATGAATATTCCCTAGATGTTTATACAATTATGGGAGATTAAAATGTACAAGTATAAAATATACAAAATTGTCGAGAATTGTGGATCTTGTTAACCGAAATAATGTTATAGGAACACTAAATTTACACTTGGTATTAATATTAGTATAATTATATATTTATTTTATGGACGATTTCTAAGATATTCATCGATACAAACTTGCACGCGTCTCAACACTTTCTTCCATACCCGACTGTTAACTGACTGAACTGTTAAGATATTACAGATGACGTTTCTATATATTTAGACATTTTCTAAGCTTAGCTTTTGCTTTGGAATATCACGCGATTGTGATATTCTTGTTCATCCACTACCCTAAAATCCAATGTACCATTTCATCACAATTCACGCCCTTTTAATCCACTGCACGTATCCTGGACCAATTTTTCCCCTTTACCAAATCAACGACGGAAGGAGATGCCAAAAGAGAAAAGAAAGGGAAGGACGGGGCAAAGAGCGCACGCAAGCTGGGAACAGGATCGCGCGAAGCCAAAGATCGGAGAAGAGAGGCTGCTCGTACAGGCACGTTGGCCGACCGGACAGATATGATTTATATTTCTTTCCGATCGTTCACATTAAAAATGGTAAATGCTCTTAATGACGGCATTAATAATTGTATTCAACGAACCGCCGGTATTGACCTGAAGACACCCGTGCGAGGCACGCCCGTAGAATACCCTTGTAACGATCTGGTCCGGCATTCATCTGGGCGGAGAGAGATCATTTGTGAATGAGCGAACATTCAATGGGCACACTTTTGATCCCGACATTATTAATTATCCGCAAGTAGCTGCTAGGCGCTTTGCTCTCTTTTTTCTAGCCGTGCACGGACTTTCCAATGCGGAGAACCCTCGTGTCTTTGACCCGTGACTCAACATTGCAATGGTTTCGAAATCGGTTGGATATCGGATCATTTTCTTCGAAACATACTGAATTTCATAGGTATAAAACTTATTGCTAACACTAGAACTACCGATAGTTGACACGAAGCTATTTCTACCAAAACCAGTGAAAATGACTGGTCTTTAAAAAACACCTAATAATAGAATATTTTTATATTTGTTGATTTATTACTTTCTTACAGAAGGAACTTCATGTTATGTAGTACATTTTTGGTATTATTAATCCATCTGGGACCATTATCCCTAAACGAGGGTTGACACATTTATAAAATTGTAGAACCAGTCGTTTTGACTGGTGTGGTATTTCTAGTGTTAGCATCTAGGGATCTAGCAATCGATCCGGAATTTTCCTGGTAACTGATATCGTCATATCGAATGACACGCGGTAAAAATTTTAAGAACGCCTGGGAAGCTGTACAAAACGAGGAAACTGGTTAATTAGGGTTCGATAAACGGATTACAGGGCCCTTTTACACTTTGACAAGTACCGGTCATTTTGACTGGAATTGGTACAAGTAGCCTTAATACAAAATTATTTTCAGTTTTAATGCATAAAAAACAAGATAAAATTCATTAAATTATTCCTTTAGTTATCGTTGCGAAAGTCATTACATCATTGTGGAAAAAAATATAACACGAAATAGGAATTTTAAAATAAAATTGTAAAACCAGTCAAAAGCAGACTGCATTGGCTCGCATAACAATGAAACCACTTAAAAATTGTCAATTTTTGTATAGATACGAAGGCCAACAGATACAATACAAGTGTAATCAGAAATACAATACGCTAAATCGAATAGTTAAATTTAATGAAAAACTATCGATTATCTATTTCCATCTAACTACGAACTGTGTAAATTTACGCATACTTGACAAGTTTCCAAACTCGAATTTCTCGAAAGTGAGGTGTTCAAGGCAATTACGTTATTCTTGACTTTATTTTCCTACTTTATTAAGCTACAGAACATTCCTGATTTCACTGGAACTATGAATCTAATAGCACAGTGTATATTCAACGTCAAAAACCCCTAATTCCATTTCCCGCTAATAATAGAAAATAAAATTTCAAGACATACCTTTGTATGTATTGCCTCCATCGACAGCTAAACGTAACTGGTAGCGGCACACGAGTCGACGGAATATTCGCAGTGGCTCATATTACTACGCCTTGCAATGTCGACACTGTTTTGGTTTGCTAGTTTCAAAGGTAAACAAACTCCGGGCAAAATATTATCGCTGTTACTTGAAACCGTCGACCGGAATTACGTTTCAACTTTTTCTAATACCATCGATCGATACGAATAGACGAACGTGCTCTCTAGAACGATTATTGTAACGAGTCACACAGTCGAATAGCGAACGTAGAGTTAAACGGTAGTATCGAGCGAGCAACGATTACGATCTCTATATTTGTGCTTAAAGTGATTTTAAAGTAATTAATATTACAATTTGATCACTCGTCTTTTTATTAAACAAACCAATACGTTTAATATTCACCTGAAACTTAACCCTTAACACTTCAACTTTTAATTGTGAATAATGACCGGCAATTTCAATTTATTCTCATCATACTTCGACTTGCAAGTTTTTAACTGTCAGATTTGAAACGCTACAGTGACGTGTAAGTAATAACATTAAACTCATTCGAAACAATTTATATTCATTTGAAAAGTAATATAATTTTGATTACAATATTTATATTAATTATAATCGTAGAATTTTTTAAAATATTCATTCGGATGTAAACCGGGTTTGTGTCCACAAGTGTCACAATACTCACTGACGAGTATTATTTTTTATTTGTAAACAATTACCGATAACGAGCGAAAAATACATTTGCAGTAGAGCACCGTACGTTGGTGGTGCTTGAGAGGCACACTTGGAGCGTTAAGAGTTAATCTCGCCACGAAGAAAGAAAGAAAATTCGCATGTGGTGGCGGAGCCGGATATGGCCGTCCTCGATAGGCGTCTGACTGGAGGCGGGAAGAGGTGGCTGCGGGCCATCGGAAATCGCTGGAATCGCGACCCTTATCGCCTTATTAGAGAGGGGCAACTTGCATGGCGTCCTAAGCCGGACGCGGCGTGGCGCTGCGGCAGGTTTATCGGCCGCCTGTATCAGCGTACTCACGCTCCCTTTCATGGTCTTTAAACCGGCGCACTTAGCATGGCCCGTCATTATTTAACGGTGAGTAATAAAGTTGTACCACCAATTAGTCGACAGCGTGGAAGCACGCGCATCAACGACGCGGAGCCGGTAGCTGTACTTGCATATCGCGGCCGACCTATCGCTGCGATATCTCGTTTCGATCGTCCGGCATAAAATCGGTAATCCGAGAATAATCGTTATTATGCTGATGCACGGCATAATCGATCATGCTTCGAGAAAATGGTTGATCGCTGCTTGCCAATTTACTTGACGTTCGATTGCTGTGCCGGAAACAACTGTTTTCCATCGATCGACACAGCCATCGGGCATTGCTTCGAGAAAGATGTCTGGGGAGGTGCTAGGTGGTTACATGGGATCATTGTATGTTTGCTAAAACGCAGATCGAGTATCTTGTAGATGATAGGAATTGTGTATGGAAGAGTTCTTTTCTTCTACGAAGGAAAAGTATATATAATCGTGATTGATGTTGGTACAGTTGGATGTTGAGATTGAGTCGATTGCAAGATAGCATGGTCAGAATTGACATGTGAATTTTGTCACACTTTTCTATTAGGTTGTCCGAAAAGTTTCTTTCGTTTTATGAGGAAATAATAGACGCAGCATGTTTTTTGTTTTATATTAATTTATCGAATTATGTACGAACGTAATAATAGAAATATAACGAAATGGATCATATCTAATTCGATAAAATAATATAAAACAAATTGTTGTACATCTATTATCATCTTATGAAACGAAAGAAACTTTTTCAGATAACCTGATATTATTAAAAATAATAGAGAATAAAATGCAGTAAAGAAACATTTGTGTAGAATATTGGAAGAACAGCTGATAGGATTAGGAAAGAAAAATTGCTTATAGAAAAAAAATATAAACGTCGATAAAAATAAATAAGGAAACTCTTTCATCGTTACTTTATAACAAAATAATTAATTTATTAATACAGTTATAAATAAAGTATGAAAAATCAAAGTATTTCTTCCACATTTAGAGTATTTTAGAGTAAATCAATACGTTTCTTTCTAACCAAATAAGAATTTTTTTTTTCATTTTATTCATTGATAGATAATTATCGGATGTTTATCAAAACGTAGAACGAATATCAAACCGAGTTTCTGTTGCAGTTAATGTTGGTGTTCGATTTGAAAGAAGTCGATCGGAAGTCTGCTAAAGTAAGGACAACCAATCTGTGCGTATCCTCTGCGAGAATGATTTTTATTCAGACATTTTTATTCGACCAGCGTAGGAATAAAATGGAACGGAAAGACAAACAGCAGCGGTCACGTGTGAGTGAGCTACGGGAATGTAATTAATGAGCAGTTTGGCGGTCGGCCGGACAGCTGTCCCGTTTTTTTTTCTAACCCAGCGATGGACGGAGTCGCGGTACCGAGAACGGCAGAACGAGAAACGTGAAAACCTTGCGTGGAAGCGGTCTAGAAGACGCGTCTTCGGACGCGGCGGAAGGAACAAGATGGATTGCCTGACACTACCGGACAAGATCAATTGAATTTCTATTTGGACGTAACCGAGACCCGTTTGCCTCTAACCCCACCTTCTTTATCCACCACCAAGTCCCCCTTACCGCGACAGCCAAACTCTAATTCTTCTTCTACCGGTTGTCCACGTCACGATAATTGTAGAAAGTGATCTACTGCAATTTGATCCCTTCTTCCCCTAACTGATTCGCCGGTTATTCAATAATAGTCGCGGTCGTTTAGATCGCCATTTTGTTAATTTACGAATGCTGTTGGAATTGTTTCATTGAGGTTTGGTATTTGGAAAACTTTGGTATTTGGTCTGAATTATAAATTTTAAATTACAAGCATGTACTTTATTTATTAGATAAATTTTATAATAGATCTTCTTCTATATTACATATTAGATTAATTCCTTGATGTTTTTATCACGTTTATTATTACTCAATTCATTTTAGTTTTGAAATATGATCTAATATAATAATCTTAAATCTTTTTACCTATGGCGTGTTTGCAGGTGGAAATGTATTTTCTATCCAAATGCATTTTTCTATTGGTACACAATTTCTGAGAAAAATATGGCAGGTGATGAGTAACTGTGATTTCTAGATTTTTTAATAACTGCAGCATGAAGATTTGAAAATTGCAACAGGGTTAAGAACAGGTTATTACGTTTATTATTACTCAATTCTTTTTAGTTTTCAAGCTAATGTAATCATAAACATTTTTACCAATGGTGTGTTTGTAGGTGGAATTGTATTTTNCTATCCAAATGCATTTTTCTATTGGTACACAATTTCTGAGAAAAATATGGCAGGTGATGAGTAACTGTGATTTCTAGTTTTTTTAATAACTGCAGCATGAAGATTTGAAAATTGCAACAGGGTTAAGAACAGGTTATTACGTTTATTATTACTCAATTCTTTTTAGTTTTCAAGCTAATGTAATCATAAACATTTTTACTAATGGTGTGTTTGTAGGTGGAATTGTATTTTCTATCCAAATGCATTTTTCTATTGGTACACAATTTCTGAGAAAAATATGGCAGGTGATGAGTAACTGTGATTTCTAGATTTTTTAATAACTGCAGCATGAAGATTTGAAAATTGCAACAGGGTTAAGAACAGGTTATTACGTTTATTATTACTCAATTCTTTTTAGTTTTCAAGTTAATGTAATCATAAACATTTTTACCAATGGTGTGTTTGTAGGTGGAATTGTATTTTCTATCCAACTGCGTTTTCCTATTGGTACACAATTACTGAGAAAAATATGGCAGATCAGTGAGTAACAGTGATTTCTGTTTTTTTTCATAACTGGAGCATGAAGATTTGAAAATTGCAACAGGGTTAAGAAAGGGCAGCAAGTATAATAAATATAAGTAAGCAGCGTAGAATCTTGATAAAACTTGGTATAATACGTTATATTACCAGTAAAAAATCATGACACGACAAGAAATCAATCTTTGCGGAACATTATTTGCAGATATCAAAGTAACCAAACCTGCAATTCCTTTCAATCTCTAAGAACACGAAGAACGTAGGTGATTGTGCTAATAACTCGTTCGACAATTTCGTTCGAATAAACAGTTTCTGCAAGACATAAATAAAAAGGTACGAGTATTATATTCCTCAACTATGGTGAGATAGCCGAGTGATAATAAATGGGTTTGAAAGTAGCTGCCTAATTACTTCCTCGGACACCGCACGAACTCGCGATGCAACCGTTGATATGGCTACGTACTTTTTCCTTTTTCCTGAGCCCCGCGCCGGCTACCGGTTTTACAGCGACCGTTGAATTTAACTGTCTATTAATTAATGCGGGCCGATTAATTTCCGTCACGGCATAAAAACGCAGTTCCATGGAAAATTATGATGGCGCAAGGTCTCGCCTCCGCGGCATTTCCCCACGATTCGTATGTCATCGAACCATCGTTCTACAGATCCATGTGAAAAATACCGACATGTTGCGGGTATTTCGTTTCGGGAAACTAGAAAAGGGGATAAGTTGAATTTGCATACTGTATAGTCCTCTTTCTATCTTTTCTTTTCTTTCTTCACCGCTTTCTTTTTCTTCTTTCCTTTCTTTGCTTCTCTTTCTTCCCTTTCTTCTTTTAGTTTGCTTGTATTTCTTCCCTCTCCTCCTTTTTTTCTTATCTTTGTCTTTCTTCTCTTTCTCCTACTCTTGTTCCTTTTCTTTCGCATGCTCTTTCCCCTTCTTTTTCCTCTTTTATTTCTCTTGTGTCTCTCGCTTCTCTTTTTTCTTTCTTCCCCTGCTTACATCATTTTCTTCCTTCTCTTGTTTTCTATTTCCCATTTCTTTCTATTTCTTTCGTCTCTCCTCTTCCTTTTCCTCTCTTCCTCTCCGTCTTGATATTTTTGTTCTGCCACTTTTCCGCCCACCCACATATATTCTTCCAAGTACGTAGAGAAATTTGTCATATTCGTAAAAGTATATGAAGTGTAAGTGAGATAGAGAGACAGGTTTGTCTGCTGATTCATTGATACCAGTATATATTTCCAGAGTAAAATAAAATTGTTTACAAGCTGAAAAATAAGCCTCCAAGGATGTGTTTGCACATGAACGTTGTCATCGTTTTGATGTCTACAATTCATCCTGTACATAAATATGCATCAAATATTTTGCCACATCCTGTACAAGTACAGAGTTAGAAGGAATTAAGTTAAGCCACGTAACAATTGCATTAAATGAAATTCAACGTTGGTAAGTTTCATTCAAGTAAACAAGAGTTAGCGATACTGTAAGAGAATCATCTAGAATAGCTTCTTCGAGTACATCAACCGTGACTGACCATTAAAATACCGGCCTTGATAACTGGTAGCATGGTCACCCAGTTTTACGTCATTCGGCGATTTTTCGCGGTACTTCGTTTCTTTCCACAGTCTGGTATCACTCGCCGCGAGCGGATTTTCGCGGTCAATAACCGATTGTGGTATCGTTTGAACCGCGATACGCGTTCGCCAGACTTGGTTTATTCCTTGAAATGACGATTGTGAAAGTTGTTGCGATAAGTAGCGAGAGTGGTTGGAAACGAAGAACAAAATAGTTTGCACGATATTACGCGAAAGCGGTGATAATTTAAACAGCTCTCACTGCCTGCGAATGCATAGCTCGTAATGAAATGAATATATTGAATAACATTAATATAATATTAAATAGTTACTAACTAATATTAAATAACAAAATATTAAATTTCCAGGGATTAATACTGAAATGAAAGATTGAAATAAAAACTTGGCAGAGACTTAATAGAAACGAATAATCAAAATTTAGTATAAAGTCCCGTATTATTTTTTGCTGTGTCTATGAAATAACGTAAATACGACGCCGCCATAACGTTATGCTCTAATGTAACACATGCTACCATAATAAACTTCATTACACTGATGTCTTTCAAATGACCACGGTACAGCGTGAACATGGAGGAGCAAAGGAACATAAGCGCGCAACGCGAGCATGACGTCGACATAAACGCCAGAGAGGGCAAACAAAATTTTCAAAAATTATATTCTCATGATCTCCTACTGATCTGAAATAAGAAATTACTTTGATTTATGTACCCCCTAAAGTTCCTCGTTCGAATAGTATAATACTCTTTTCTTTTGCTTCTGAAACAATTGTAATTTCCTAGTATATTCGTGTCCTTTTGCCAAGTAGGAAAGCTCGTTTGAAGCGAAAACCACGGAAAGTTGCCGGCATGCACCAGGCAACACGCGGTTCAATGTATCATTAGGTAGTCATTGCGATCACCGTGGGTCCCGTTGGTACACGCACGATCCGACGGACACGTAGGTAAGCCATCCTGGCTTCATTCACGTCAGATGCGAGGCGACCACGTCATTTATCTGCCAACCATTCCGGCTAACGATGCATTGCCGGTTTGTTGGTCGAGCGTCCTGGTATCCTCGTGTTCCCTGCACGAGCTTCGTCTGGAATTTCCATCTTTTTTTATGATGCCTCTCAAACAATTCTTTTGCACTTAAGGTAATATCAATTTAATTTGCATTTGCACAATTTTATACTACTGTTCATACAATTATTATGTTTCCCTATAGGAAAGTACATGGAGGTTAATTATGAGCAATTTCTGTGAAGACCAGGATTCCTTGTATTTATGTTAATTAACACGGACCATAATACTTGAAACCAAATTTGTTGAATCTTTGAGTACATGTACATTATCTGTTAGGGCACATGTATATTAACATTAGATCTTGCGATATTAAAAGTAGACTTTTACAACGAGGAATTATTTATTTACAAATGCTGTTACATGTTATATATTTTTTGTAAGCAGCTTTTTAAACAGATCCAAGTAATATCTTGGATGTATATGTATAATTCGCTTTCAAGGGGCAAAAAATTCAATGAAAGTAGAAAATCTGTAATCATGTGTGACTTTTGTAAAAAGCTATCAATGTAGTTTAATTTCTCTAAGAAGTACATTTCTCTGAGAGCTCCTGGATTTTTTTTATCTAAAGTAGTTTCCAGGATATGAGGACTTTATGGAGTTACACTGAACTTTCATGATTTTTCTCACTCCTTTAAACCGAATCATTGCTACTAAAATAATGTCTTGCATCTGTTAATGGTATCATCATTCTGTAAAAAGTTAATCAAAATCGGTGTTTTTTAATTGGGTAATTTTAAAAACTGCCTTGCGTCGGCCCTGACTTTTAACATATTGTCATGTTCTCTCTCTTAAAGTCTTCGATTTTATTCACCTTGTGGTTTTGTATTTTACCTGAATTTATTTCCATATAATATCCTACCATGCCAATTCATCTGCATTTAATATTTTCGACAACAAATCAGGTGCAAATATACGAATTAAAAACAACAAACGCTTGTTTCATAATTGCAGGCAAATTTTACTGCTCGTTCACACCAATGCGGAGCGTCGACGTTGCCTTTCAGTATCTTTCAGAAAGATACGAAGAGGAGACTCTTAGCGTCTTATCTCTGTCGTACGTGTTGAAGGAAAAACAGTGAAAGTTTTTGTTGAGACCCATGGCATAGTTCGCTAATTGCGCTAGAGGATATTTAAGGTGCGTGTAAAATTTGGGAGTGGCACGTGGTGGCGCGCGCGGCCGTGCGAGAGGGTGGAAGCGCGGTCGTCTCTGCCGGCGACAGAGGAGCCCGGTCGCTTCCGGAACACGCGAAACTCTCATTAACTTCGACCGGGCGCGATATTGTATTGCGCTTTAAAGTCGTTCCACGCTCCTTGGAGCGGAGACGCCGGCTGCGAGCGGCGGTGGCAACGACTTAAAAAAAGTTCCAACCACGGAGACCGGAGTTTAATGGGTGCCACCACAAACGACAACGTCGATACTCTTCAAGGGAGGACGATGAGCGAATTTCAAACGCTTCTGCATCGCAAAACTATTGCAGTCGTACGATATTTCATAGGATTCATTGTTAACTGATAAAATTCCCTGCTATGCGTACGATTGTTCCTGTATATCAAATACGATTTACCAAAATCGCACGACGAATATTTGATTGCTAAATATTCTTATTTCTTACATTTTGTACTTTTTTCTTCTTCTGTACACTAAGCGATAATGGAAAATTTTCAAACGTTTCTATGCTGGCAACAGCATGCACTGAAAGCATACGATATTTCATGTAATATTTAGTGGTATTGTGTTTTATGTCCCTTTCTATGGATTACGTTCAATCTTTTAGGTTGGCAACTAAGTGATTGCGGATTTGTCAATGCCACCTAATGACAAAATCCACAATCACTTAGTTGTCAACCTAATATATCGTTCAAACGAATAATCGTCGTTTGGTATTATATTTATTATTTGGCATTGGAAAATGATGAATAAATTTCAAGCTGTAACGAGGATGCTGAGTGGAACTTTGTTTTTGAATTGCAGACATATCCCCTGGAATTTCATGTAATATTTAGTGATATTGTGTTTTATGTCCGTTTTACAGGTTGGCAACTAAGTGATTGCGGATTTGTCAATACTACCTAATGACAAAATCCGCAATCACTTAGTTGCCAACCTAATATATCGTTCACACGAATAATCGTCGCTTGGTATTATATTTATTATTTGGCATTGGAAAATAATGAATAAATTTCAGGTTGTAACGAGGATGATGAGTGGAATTTTGTTTTTGAGTTGCAGAAATATTCGCTGGAATTTTTCAATATCTAATTGTATCCATTACAAAGTGACATTCTACACATGTAGTTACTTCTGAACATGAATAATCATAACACGTACGATTATTTACAAGGTTTTCAGTCTTTCTTATACACCGATTATAAGTGTTCACCTTACAACCGAATAATTTGCAAGAATTTCGCAATCAGCTGCTACTTTTGCGTGCACACTTTGGTTTGGCGTGCAGGCGGATCAATATAAAATATTGAAATTATTACACGGTCTTCTTTATTACGAGTAACACCTTTGCCGACATCAATTACGTTCATACATATTATGCGCATTAATTTTATTTGCGCCCAGCCGATTCCGCTACTGGTAATTCTGCGCAAACGAGATTAATGTACATTAATTAAAGATGGGTGAGGGGAGGGGAATAGCGCGATAAAAGGACGTACCGTACAAGAACTGAACTAAAAAGCAAGCCTTTGTGATATTGAGCCTGGCGTGCCAGTTTGATGGTGTTCGGAAACCTCGATAGGGATCCTATCTAAATAGTTGCATACACATTACGCTTAATAAACGATTTTATGTTAAAAGCGAACACATTATTCTAATAAAGCAGACCTGTGAGTATCTTGTTAACGTAGTTGCGGTGATAAATGCCCGATAACACGCGCTTTGATTTACGCCTTGTTTGCGTAATTGTTCTGAAGTTGTAGCATTAAAAGAATAAAATTAATTCCGCTATTGTATTCAAATTAATTTCATTTTTCATTCTTTCGATTTATACGGAAAATATTCTTTCACCAAAGAAAACTTTTAAATTTTAGATCGCAAAATTTGATATATACAATCTGACACACAGTAGCTCACGAGACAATTTCTATGAATTTATTGCATTCGTTATGGGAAGCTTTTTCAAACTTCGATTTTCGTGATTCTATTGATAAATTTGAAGCTAATTTGAGAATTTATATTGTAGAAATAAAAATATTAACCCTTTGAGCGCTATGACCATTCAATTTAGGCTAAAAGTGGTGTGATAAAAAAGACGTATGGATGTTATCCACCTGACATTCTGATGATTTCGTTGAAACAAAGAAAATTAATTATCAAACTGGCAAGCCAAAGCGAGAAGCAAAGTGTGTAGCGAACTACAGTGCCTTGATGGGCGCAGTTGATAAAATCGATATGATTTTGTGTTCACTTCGCTGCGTTATCACAAAGGATATAACCTAACAAACACGAAGATGGTACCCCGCTGAGGGTAGCCACCCACATGATAATCTAACAGCTAAAAAATTCTACCTAATGTCCAAATTGGACAAATTGTGAATTTGAAGCATTAAATAAAAAAAAAAACTTCGCTGCGTTCGAAAAAGCACAAAATGGTATAAAAAATATTTTTTCCACCTCTTACACCTTGCTATATATAACGCATATATTCTTTACAAAAGTGCTAATAATAAAACAGGAACATTTGAAAATTTTCATCCGCTTCTCGTAAAAGATATTTTGCAAAAATACCACCACGCAGAGTGAAGGTTAAAGGAGGAAGAGTTCATTCGGACGACCTTCCATTTCGGTTAACGGAGAGGCATTTCCCTACATCCTGCGTAACTAAGAAAAATAATAAACATTCTTCACGACGAAGATGCGCTGTTTGCACTAAATATAATCGCATGACTGACTCGCGTTACCAATGCAAAAAATGTAACATTGGCTTATGTATCGAACCCTGCTTTCAGATCTACCATACAATACAAAATTATTAAATTTTCAATTTAAAAGATATAATTTCAACCTTTGATATTGTTCATGTTATTATTGCTTAATGAAATAAATGATTATTAAGACTTTTCAGGTCACTATACAATTTATTTTAGTCACAGTCGATATATTTTGCAATGAAAATTCAGTCTGCTCAACTTGCGCTCTTTCGTAAAAAGTACGCAGCCCACGGTGTGCTTCTTCGTAAAGAGTGGGCCGTCCATGGCGCACGCTTAACGTTGGACAACGCAGCGCTCAAAGGGCTACGACATCTAATTACAGAATATTTAGATTGTAATGCTCAAAATCTTTCCTAAGCTATCTTAACCATCCAACTTATACTTCACGAGGAATCACGAATTTTGCCTCAAACTCTCATTCCTCCAGCCCTTGAAACCCTTCAGACCAAAGTACACGAGTAACCCAGTATCAATCTCTACATTAACCCAGCAAATCCACAGTCCTCGAGGACCTGAATAATACGAGCAACCCCTCGCCACTTCCTTCACCCTTACCACTAAAATTCGCGATCCCCTCGAAAACCATCTTCGCCAAGTTTCTTCTCTCGGCTTTAATTTCCAATATCGAACAGTTGGATCTTTCAGAGTGGGAAAGATCAGCGGCACCGTGGTGGCGTCGCTGGACCATCATCGTATCAATGCGCCTTGGATTGACAGTGCCGCCGGTGATAAATGATATTTCCAGCGGTCCCTCTTCCCCGTGGTAGTTCCGCGTTCGCCGTCGATCCACCCCTGCTGAGAGAGAGCTGGATCGGGAAGAGGGTGCCTCGGACCGCTCGCAGTCTCAACAGACAGCGCCGAGAGAGAGACTATGAGAGAAGATATCCGCGGTGAGAAGTAAACACGTTATACAAACGAATGCGGGATCGATAGCGTTGCTCGGAATCCCGTGAAGACGTACTCGTCTCCTCTTTCTTCATTTCTTCTCTCGTCTTGTTTCCTCTCTCTGTTCATCGTTCGGGACGTGCTTTTTCCAGTGCGACTGTCTTCTCTTTCGATGAATAGACTCTCTTTAGATATCGCAGGATACTAGTCCGCGGGGCACTTGATGTTCCGTGATCAATAATGTTATATTGCAATGTAATTCTCCGATTTATCGAGGAAAATGATTTACTTGCAGCACGTAGAGATTTCCGACGGGGGTGTAAGTGGAGACCGCTGTCGGTGGTGGGAGGGTTGCTGGCAATGAAGTTAATCCTTGCTGTAGTTGGCGGGGTGAATTGCGTTGTTACAAACTGCAAGTGAAGCATCCGAACATTAGAGGTTTATAATTATTTTTTAAAAGATATCTTGGCCATTTGCTTTATTTATTTTTAATTTACTTTTAATTTTATTTATTCGGTAACAGTGTGTATATATGTAAACTTCCTAAGAGTTCAAACGCGGATAAATAAAGGGACTTTCTCTGTTTAACGGACAGTTTGACCTTATTTACTGCTACGAACAACCGATTCGCCAGACAGTGAGTACACAGATGGACGGCTAGAGAGGCAGAGGGATTCCAATTAGTAGAAACGCACAAGAACAGAAAAGAGAATATTATTCAGAGTATTGAAGATTGGCAAAAAAAGAGTGGTAGTTTAGGACGTGGAAAATCGATTCTCGATTTTCAGATAGACTTTGTACAAAGCTTTGTTATTTGTTATTATTCATTGTTATTAATTATTATTAATTGTTGTTTAACTCTGTATTCTATTTAAGTACGGTTAAAATAAACTCGATTTTCAGACTTCAGAATCGATCCCTGAATTATCCGAAATTTGAACATTATATATATGAATGTGTGAAACAAGGGAATGTTTTTTAAGGTTTTCAAAGATTTACTGAGTGGTCTTGATTGAAGAAAATTACGTTTCCTGCATGAAATAATAAACTTTGACACTTTATGATACATAAGAAAATACGTAATGTATAAAAAGATCGTTCATTCCAACAAGAATTAATTGTTAGATAGACAATTATAGGGGCTCGTTGAAAGAACAAATCAATTTCTATACTTATGTACGAAATTTCGGAAAAATAAACACGGAGAAATATCATAAAATCATTTAGTTACCTGACTAAATAATACCCAGCACGAAAATTGACGTCGACTTGGGTTATACGTTTATTGAACAGCAACCATTCATCGTAAATTCCCCATGACAAAGTCTCCTTTACAAAAGTTCCATGTTCACAAACCAGTACGGTCGTATTAGGAGTATTTAAATTTCAAAATCCTCAGGGGAAACAATGTTGTTATACACGCTTCGAGAAAATGAGATTTCGACATAATTCAAATCCCTCGAAACAGCAAACAATAAAAGTACTTAAGAGTCGAAGGAATAGTCGACGACTAATAGGTATAATAGGTGGCAATATTTACTCTTTTCATTATAACCTTTCGAATAGTCACTTGGGATTTCTCGTACGGCAGAAAGGTATGCCGCGCCATAAATGGACGTCATACCTGCGTTGGATGTTATTAAATTCTGGAAAGCTTGTTAAACGCGTCAGTTCTGCAGCCTGGGGAGCCAACAATGGAGTGGAATCGTATCTTAACGTGACGAATTGATGCTACCTTTTTCCGCACTCTTTCTGAGAAAAATTATTTTAAAACATAAGCCTTGCTGCGTTTTTTCAAATCATTAGACAGATACTTTCTAATACGATAGAACTTCGTTTATGTTTGTTCTTTCATTTCAGTTACAACAAACCACATGAAACTGTTAAGAAAAATATTAGGTTGGTATGATCACTAGTTTCTACATGTAAAGTTGGTACCACTTCTAACGATGCTCTTTTGTTTTTGGCGTCCGCCACGTGTTAATTA
The DNA here is from genome assembly GCA_014737505.1 of Bombus sibiricus. NCBI lineage: Eukaryota > Metazoa > Arthropoda > Insecta > Hymenoptera > Apidae > Bombus > Bombus sibiricus. The sequence continues at coordinate 858,917 of JACXIM010000128.1, read as the reverse complement.
TCTGAGTGTATTTTTGTTTTCTTTATAACGTTTATTGATCAGTAGATGAGTATTACATGTGTATGTTGATCACAATAAACAATGAATTTCGGTTGTGGGGTGGTTTAGGCAAAAGTACCGATACATAACGGTACGACATAGCCATACAATGATTATCTGAGTGTATCCGGTGTGTTCATATGGCTGTGCATTTTTTTTTTTTTTTTTTTTTGGTATAATTTATTACAATCAATTCTGCTACAGAATTTTAAGTAACTTCATTTGGCGTGGTACAGTGACTTGGATTATAATAATTTATATTATGATTGATTCTAGTATGGCTGTGCATGGTGGTGAAATACAGAATATAAAAACTGAATCTGTGTGAATCTATTAAATATCGAACTCCAAACCCTATTTAATAACAAAAACGAATAAATTTTCATATTTTAACGTTGAAGAGAGTTATCCTGTAAATTGTTTACGACAAGAACTCTAAGCTCGAGCAGATTAATGCACAGTAAGACTCCATTTATACGAAGTTTGTAGTTCGATCTTCTCAGGCTTCGGCAAATTAGAAATTTGAAAAAAACTTTGAGCATCGTTTTCTCTAACAATCACAGCTGTAAAAATGTATCCATTTACATAGGTTGTTGAAATGAAAGTAGACGTATAACTGCACAATGAATGTGACAAAGGTTATCGTATTTTGCTCCAGTTTCCTGTTTCTTTGACCGAGAGATCGGCCGCCCTTTGAACGATTGCTCAGCAGTTTTCCCGCTCCGCCCCGTAACGCCTGCTTTCCTCTAGTTCGCTGCCATTGAACCCTTGGCATGTTACATGCAGACCACCATTTTGAACTTCCTAATACGTGTGCAATCACCTTCCATATTCTAATAGTACTGTCATTTGATTTTAAACAATTTTCACCGCGTATTTTCAAGCCTCGTTCACGCGGTATCTGTGTCAAACCTTTAAGCTTTTTTAAATAAGAGAATCTCGGTGAAACGTACTGTACGTTACAAACAGTGAAGTTTCAGGCGAACAGGACTATAAAGTTAGTTGTGCAGCAATGCAAACAAAATATAAATCAATCGAACAATAATAGAGACCGTCTGGCTTGATCCCAATATTCCCAATTTTCCCAAATGGTCACAAACACCGCCCTTGCTAGCGGTGAAAATTCCGTCCCTTTCGAGGAAGGTACACGAGGCGGTCGAGGGCACACATATGTTACCCTCGGAGATGCCGCGCCATTTCACGCAATACGTAGCCCCAATTTAATTTGTCGTGCGAGTGAGAATCCTTATTCAAAGTAACTGGTTCGCCCCATGTCCCATTGCACAGATGTGCGCACGCACCTCGATCCAATGCTTCTGCTCCGTTAATTTCCTAGCAATGCAAACGAATATTCTATCGCAGCTTTAATTTTCATTTCTACATGATGTGTATCGTATTTTCGATTATCTTGCAAGCAAAAGATCATCAGCGATTGTCCTTGAGCGAAACACCCTGCCGATAATTTTTAATTCTAATAGAAAGTAATTTAGAAATTGCTTAATTGTAATATTAGGTTGGCAACTAAGTGATTGCGGGGTTTGTCATTAGGTAGTAATCACAAAATCCGCAATCACTTAGTTGCCAGTCCAATATTTCTTTCGGTATGTTTATTGGAAAAATCCGACTTTGAAACTTATTGGTACTTAATGGAAGGGGAAAAGGATGAATTAGGTGACTTTTTAGATATTTAGGACGAAATATTTCTTCAAAATTGATTCCAAGGAATGAATTTTTACTTGTGATTCGAATAAATCTATCGATGGAAATTCAAAAATTGTAATTGAATAAATAGTACTTAAATGAGCAAGTGAAATTATAGAACGTTTTAGCGTACAATATTCTACGTCAAAGATTGCGTTGAAAAGATAAATATTGTGTTAGCTGCCAACCCAATAGAAACGAATAATCCATCGTTACGTTATTTCCCATGACTGCGATATGTATAGTAAACGTATTATCGCAAGCGTAGATTTTAGTGAGAATTCGAATCACGTGAGCCTGTTTGCAAGCGAAAGATCATCGGCGATCATCGTCGAGCGAAAAAAGCCCCGAATTCCCTTTAATTTGACGAAAATCCTCTTTAATGATTGGTGTGCGCGTTATGAATCTCGGTGGTGTAAAATAAAAAATTCGGAATTATTGGGTTTCGGGAATGGTCGATACGTCACATGCTTCGATCGAGAGGTTAGGTACGTAAGCTTTTTCATATATAATTAATACCTTGAACCGTTGGGTCCGGCGTAATTATCGTCACAAGGTTTTCGACGAGGCACAGCGCATGATCAGAAATCTTAATTGCACAGTAGATTCGTGGATAAACTTGGATGTCTTCCTATTGACAGTGAAGCAAGGAGAAACTCGTGGAAGAAGAAGCGGAGGAAGAAAGGAAAGAAGGGAAAAAAGCGCACAGGTTCTTATTTACAGCAGGACCAGGCCAGACATAGCATTAAGCAAACTACCTGAACGACACCTGGGATGACGTATTGCAGCCAAAGTGCGCTGTCTTTATATTTTATGAGTCCGCTTCATAAATAGCAGCGTCCCTTAACAACCGAGCAGCTCGAAGACACGCGCCTCCCCACGCGTTATCCCCACCCCTGTTGTCGTCGAAGAGGAAGAAGAAGAAGAAGCCAGAACTGGAAGCCACGGTGTCTGTATTTTTACGTCGGTAGTGTCGCCCGCACGGTCTCAACGATGCAACACCATAAACAGAATTATTGCCAGCTGTCCCCGTTGTTTTTGTGCCAACCAGGTATACCAAGGGACGCAACGTTCACCCGGAACGAACGTCACTTTCCAAAAATTCTTCATCACAATAAGCAATAAAACTTTCACTCACTACCCTTAACTTTATTTTTTCCAGGAATCTGTTCCGCATTCGTCCTGCTGCAAGGTCGTACAGTTACTTTAGACGTTCTCTGCAAACATTTTACACGGCACAGCAAATCATTTGGAAGTTTGGACATTTTAGTTGCTCTTGGGGTTAGGGATTTTATGGTGGGTCGGTGTTACGCTGGTCAAGCATCTGTATATAGTTAAATCTAGTTTTAAGGATAATTTAGAATTGCACTTTTGATTTTTGGTGTTGCAAACTAATTGCTCTTAAGAATAGGCTCGAATAGAATTACACCTTCAATTTCTGGCGTTTTAACGTACTAATTTCTGGATCCTAAAAATCTTCCATTTTTACTTTTCTTCCAAATATGTCTTAAATCATCCGTGTCATTTATTTCATCATTCTAAGAATCCTCGAGATTATTTTGGAACACCAAAGATTGAAAATGCAATTCGATGCAGGAATTCTTCAACAGAATCCAGAATTTTTGCCTATTTTATCGAATCCAAAATTCCTATGGAATATCCTGCCTCGAATTGCCCACTTGACCAACGAACTAGATTTCCATGGCGTCTCGCTGACCGAAAACATCACTTTTCCTTTATCTAAAATCTCGCAATCCCTCACGCGTCGCTCAAGCTTTCATTAACGACGAGCCTGATGGCAAAGGTTACCGCGAGCGAGGAAAATTAAGTCAGTAGGTAAAATTATGGTTCGCGAAACGTTCTTTCGACCCTCGGTTCCTTCCCACAAGTATCGCCCTTTGCGGATTATTATTTATTATCATCATGGCCATTTCTCTGTCGAGCACGCGAAACAGGATCCGAGCTCTCCCAGCATCATTTGCGTGCTGGTGTGCGTGAAAACGTGTCTATATACACAAAAGGTCTGCTTGTACTCGTGTGGACGCGTGTCCATCCTGATCAGATGGCCGGATTCCCCGTTGATTTGGTCACCACGTCGAACGAAACATCAATCACTTTCTTTCGGGGTTACTTTACTATTTATAGTTTGTTCGCATGGTCGTCTATTATCTTCAGTAGATGATAATTGTTTCGAAGCGGGACCTTTAACCATAAGCTGATCATTAGCGTCTGTTGCACTATCGTATCTCACTTAATCCTGGTTTTAGCTTTGCAAGGTGCTCAAATCAAACGAGATTTTATAATTTATTTTGTAATTTATTTTGTAATTCAGGGTACATCAGTATGACTGTTTTAATTAGACTATTTATCTATAAGTTGCAAACTCAATGGAATATCACTTTAAGGACACTTTAAGACAATTGAATTAATATTGTTAGTAAAATTTTACAAGTTAGGAGTATTTTGTGTTTTATTAATATGTTGGTATTAGTAAATTCTTTTGCAATTATTGTAACACTAGAATCAATTATAATATAAATTATTATAATCCAAGTTACTGTACCACGCCAAATGAAGTTACTTAAAATTCTCTAGCAGAATTAATTGTAAATAAATTACCAAATAAAAAAAAAATTATTGTAACTGATTTTGATATAAAGACACGAAATTAAAATAATAAATCTCGCAGATTACAAGCTATCGAGTTATTCTATGTGACGTAAAATCGTAAAATTGTGGAAAGGGACTCTATAACCTATAACTCATAACTTGTTATTTCACTAATATTACTACTTGACAAGTTATTTCTTAAACTTATCCGGAAATGAATATAATTTTAAAGACAGAGTTGAATAGCTGTCAGTCTAAGGATTTAACTAATAATATTTGAAGAAAAGTACTAAGCCTCTAAGCCTAACTGTTAAATTTACAGCTTCTATCGTAATTTCAGAAAGAATGGCAGAGGAGAGGTTCCGATACGGTTAATGCTTTCAATGGAAGTAGCTGAGCCTACTTTCATAATTCTTCAGGTTTCCTCGACCATTCCTTTGTTTGTTTCCCTGGTCAAAAATGCGCCGGAACGAAAGTGGGATTAATGAAAATACAGAAGGTGAACGGGGACGTGCTAAATGCACGTGTATATAGCAGTAAAGAGAAGAGGGAAAGAAAGAGAGAGAGAGAGAGAGAGGGTTCAGCAGGGTTGATTAATCGTCGCCGGTCAGGCTTCTAGAAAGAGACGTCACTCGCAAGACTGCTTGCGTCTAGCTTTGCTACGCTCTTTGTTTACCAGCTCGAAATATCTATTTCTGGTCTCCTCCTTTCTTTCTCTATAAATAATTTTTTTTTTTATTTGGTAGTTTATTTACAAGCAATTCTCATAGAGAATTTTAAGTAACTTCATTTGGCGTAATACAGTAACTTGGATTATAATAATTTATATTATGTTTGATTCTAGTTTAATGCTTCAATCTAAAGGGTATTTTCTTTTTAGCCTGCAGGTCTGATCCGTCGTCTCAAGTAGTTGGGTGACTAACGGGTTGTGATGGTTGTTGACTCTTGTGTTATATCTGGTTTTGAACTTGTATATTTTTTCTTTGATTGCCCCTAGAAATATTGCAAAACACCCTTCAAAAATTTGCAAACTCCAACTATGGACACTTGAATAAAAATCTAACCTAACCTAAAAGTCACTTCCTTTCAATTACACCCAAACTAACCTTTACTTTTTTAGCATCTTGTACTTTACTTCATCAAATAAAGATTACAGGGAGAAGATACAATAAGTCAGATTTCGTATTTTTGACAAGGATAAGATTATAAAATCCAGTTAGCAAAATTATCTTCTCCTTTGATTTCGAAGCTAGATGTATTTATGTTTTTTTATTCTTCACAAAATTCTACAAACATTGCTCGTCCTATTTAATCAGGAAAGGTTAAAACGTTGCCTGTCTCAATAATCGTACCTTTGGCTTCTGCAAAACCTCCTCAATTTAACAATGTACAAGACTAAGGTCTCTGACCTTGAAACATTTATAGAACACTTATAAATATATAATACAGAAAAAACTATACAGTACAAGTGATACAAGGTCAACCGTAGATCGCTCGATACTGATCGCTATAACAATGTTCGATGACAATGCTCGTTCGTTTATATTTAGCAGAACCAGAAACTTAGAATTCGACTTGGCTTGACGGTTGTTCCTAGCGGTGACATTGTTTTGCTGGAGTTTCTTTATTATTTCGTATATCATAACAGTGTTAATACTCCGAAGCAAAACAACACAATTCAAATTGTCCTCTGACTCATGTGCCGCTATAAACTGTTCTAATTTTACATTAGGTCAGCCTTCCAGATAATCGTATGGTGAAATCGAAATAAACAAATCAGCAAATTCATACTTGTGCTATTTTCCTGCTGCGACCTTCGCTCATGTTTAACCTCGCATAACGGCTCAAACCTGGCTTATCAGTTTATTCAATTTTGTCGGTATATCTCATGAGGTGGAGCGGAGTCAATGGAGTTGCTTGATAGCGATAGGACAACTGGGTGCACGCAGACCAAGGGACGTGCACACATGGCAGAGACATTGTGCGAGGTCGGGTGCTAGGGGAGCCAATATGGGTTTTGTGTGAATAGCGTTAATAGTGGGAGGGGATTGTGGCACAGATCGAAAAGCGAGTGCGTACATCGGGGGTGGCCTTAACTCTGAATCAAAGGGCAGCTGATAGAGGCGACACTGCAGGGCTCCCCTGTGGTAGCCACGGAGTTTCACGGGAGGTGCTACATTGGGTACGAGGGTTGTTTGGCTCTGTCCCTTCCACCTCCACCGGGATACGCTATGTCCACGTGGTACCGTAATAAACCGGTGAAAGTTTGCCAGGGAGCCCCTTTTTGGCACGCGTAGGACCCCCGTGTACCGTAAACGGTCGAAATCGTCACAGGGACAAGATCGTTTCATTTCATTCGAAGTCGGCTTGGCGTTGACCTCTCTGTGCTTCCCTCGGAAACTATTCTGGATGGTGTACGCAGCGCGGAAGGAACGTATTCTCGTTCCTGCTCGTCTAGTTGCTCTTCTGACAATATAAGTGTTTCGTGTTACTCATCAGTGAACGTTCGATAATGTGTAATATTTATATATAAAATACCTTACATTCTAATGTGTATCTTGACGTGTTGTGTACATGGCGTGTGAGACCTGTCGTCTTGTCTCAAGTGCTCCAATTAGCGCAATTTGGAGAATCCTGATCTGTATATCTGTGTGTTTTTTAGTACAATTACTCTAACACTATGGCAAACACCGCGTATTTCGCCAACAGTGACACAGATTTGTGGAATTGCCAGCCACCTACCGACGAACAGAGAGAATTTTCAAACAATTCATATCCGGTGGCACATCAGCAAGTATATTCGAGTCCAAGTTACGATCAAAGGATCAATCAGGATTTTTCAGCCTCCCCTAGCCTTTTGGAGACGCTGTTACGACATGGAAAAGACGCAGTAGGCCAGGAGTACGTTAATCCTGGCGGAAACCCGGAAGCAGTACTAGGAGGTGGACAAAATATGTCTAATATTTCCTGTCATTCTACTCCGTACACACCAACGTCCTCGACTGATAGAACGTCTCCTATTGTTGCTTTTGTACCGAACGGCCAAGAACAATTACAGCAGCCACAAATTCAAAATGGATACTTTCAGAACTATCAAGGTTATCTTACACAACAACATTCCAACAGCTGCGTAACCCACTCCACAATGATGGTATCCAACTCGCCCACGAACTATGGCGTGCAACACTGTTACGCTGCTTACGCGGATGGTTATAATGAGAGACGCAACCCTAACGAAACTAACGAGTTAGCGGACGAGCATGCGCATCAGCAGGTGGACTATCCGTGGATGAAGTCTTACTCTAACAGTTTGTAGCACAATTTTAATACTTCGTATTTCGCAATTGCATGTAATTCTGTAGAATTTTTATATTATTTTTTGTATTAAAAATATTCAAATACCGTAGAGGGTAGTCTGCATAGATTGAAATTTGTCGAATTTCGTGGAATTTTTATAGTAAAAATATCTAAATATTGTACAAGTTAGTCCATAAATATTATAAAAAACAATGGAGCGTGAATTTGAGCCTATCGAATTCTATGGGAATAATTAACTTTTGCTCCCATTAGATTACCAAAATTTCGTTAACATTTGCTACACTAATTTGGTAGTTGAAAAAGTATACATTTCTTTCTATTTCATATGACACGTAACATTGAAATTACATTACAGACGACGGAAACAGCGTTGGACATAAACGTACCCGACAAACATACACTCGGTTTCAAACGCTGGAATTGGAAAAAGAATTCCACTACAATCGCTACCTCACTCGAAGACGTCGCATCGAGATAGCCGAGGCTCTCTGTTTAACTGAGCGCCAGATCAAGATCTGGTTCCAAAATCGACGAATGAAAGCGAAGAAGGATGGGAAACTCGCTCACTCCGCATTAGAAGCAAACTCAGAAGACAGCAATTCGTCGAGTCAACAAAATGCTTCACCCATTGATAGGCTGCTGGTCACAGGAGCAGCCGCCGCATCAGCCGCATCAGCCGCACCAGCCGCACCAGCGCCACTAATGATGCACCCAGGACAAGTTGCGATGCCCGCTCAACCAATTGGTGTCGCGCAAGACAGCCTCCACGAGGCGTATTTTTATTATCGTTATCAGCAGCAGCAACAACAACAACATAGACGGTACGACAAAGACTATTTTCAGAAATAGAATTAAGGAAACCAGGATTGTCCCTCGAAATCCTGAACGCTTATAGCGCTGTGCATAAATTCCCCACTAGTCGATTGATAAGGGATTGAGGGAATGCAAAAATATGGTTAGTGTAATTATCTTAATAACAATTTACGTGTAATACTATTTTACTAACGATATTTGACGTGTCATGTACAGAGGTTTTTCTTAACACGTTGACTGCCACGACACCTGTATTCGGGTGTCAGCAAAGTTTCTGGTCAGGCCACGAAACCCATATTCGGGTGTTGCTTATTTGACTACTTGCGAAGAATCGTCATAGGTATTTGAAAAGATATTCCATAATAATAAAACTGTTGAGTTGTTATAAAAGTAATACGAAAATGGTTTATTAAAAAAATTATTTAGCATGTAAAACTTTAAAGCATTCTATACATAGCTGAGATTGGACAGGACAATTTGGTCACGAGTGGCCTGACGGAGATTTTTTTGAAAACAGGCGTGGCAGTCAACGTGTTAAAAGAGCAATATTTGATATTCTCAAGAACTTGACTCAAAAGTAAAGTAATACGAAATGTTGAAAGACCATCGAGTACTTGACGATTGTTTATTGTTGAATTAGCAAGATTTGTAAGACTGTTTAGTAAACGTAAGTTGCGAATAGAGTATAGGAAATTTCAAGCTTTAGCATAGATCGTGAGCAAAGAACGTGGTGTTCGGAACAAGATCAGGTCAGCTGACCCTGCAACCACTATGATTTATGGCCAAATGAGCTAAACAGCCGAGTATCCTGCGGCTCAGGTATCCCGAAAGCGAGGTCGTTCACGGCGCATTTCGCTCGGTACATGGTCCTCGTCGATCGGTTCGCGTTACAACAAACAGTATCTGCATCTCGCAGAGAAGCGCGAGCGTTCTTTGGAAAATATTTTGACGCGTCCGCTAAATTTCATATTTTGACTGATTAATGACCGTGACTTGGCGTTTCTCGCGTCATCCTTTGGACGTGGTTTCAGAAACCGAAAGATTCGCAAAACAAATCCACTTGACCGGTGGTTTCGCGCCTCTTCGAACATAATTCTGATTTCGACGATTAAAATTATCGGTAGGAAAACGGTTTCGTTATGGAAGATGAAAAACTATTTAAAAATTGTGTATTCAAATATTCCATAGTATCTTTGAACGAAATTTGATAAAGAGGGAAGTTTGGGAAATGAATAATTGAAAGAAAAATTTTACCGATGGTCCTACTAAACGTTGCAAAATATCTTGAAATTAAAATTAACGAGGAGAATACAACGATTTCTTGTGAAAAAAGTTTCTAATTGTAAATGTTCTAGATGCTAAATGCAGTGGATAGTCTCTTGGAGAGGTTAAGAAACTTGACAAGATTGTCTATTGGTGTAAAATAAGAAATGTTTAAAATAGGAAGTAGAAGATAGTTTAAAATTTACCGATATTTGGTTGCCAGTGAAGGCACAGAACAACGTGGGGAGTCGTAAAGTTAAGGGATGAAGAAGAGTGGGGACACGCTCGGCAGCTGCGCCGTTCACACGAAACAAGATGGCTGAAAACGTTCCTTGTGCGTGTATAAACGTTCATCTTACGTCTCATTTTTCCAAGTAATTTCTAATTAATAAATTAAGTTAATTTATAGTTCTCGCTCAAATCGTCGAACTTTGTGTGATCGCAAATTTTCAAAGTATTTCTCTGGCATCGTTGCTTGGAGAAAGTGAAGTGGGCCTCTGAATGAATGGAAACTTATAGATCCCGGAAAAATGTGATCGTCAGTCCATGGGCTTTTGTTTGATTTAATAGTGGCTTCGAATCCCCGGTGTTAATTATCTAAATCTATAGTCTTTTTTTCTAAGTTTCGTTTTTGCGATAATTTTAGGTTAAAAGCAATTTCTGGCTTATACATGCGAACAACGTTTAACGTTCCTATTAGTTAATTAAATAATACAAATATTGCTATTTATTTAATATTTTAAGTGATAATTTTTCTAAAAGAGAAGTATCAACACATAGCTTTCTAGTAACATATAGCTTTTTAGTAACATATAGCTTTATTATATTAATCGTATAATTACATTACTCTGTTTAATATATATTTATTTAATATCTGCATTATTTACGAATTTATTAATTATAAAAATTACATAATTTTATATATAATCTATTTATACTAAAATAAATTATTTCACATATTATTTAATAATGAATTTATAAAGAATTCAATTTAGTTTCATTTGTAATGCTTGCCACTATAAATTAAAAACAAGAACAGTTTATCTAATACAAGCAAAAGCCAGGAAATCACATTTCCCTAGAATTAATTTAGACCGCCGGCGAAGGTTCTCGTCAGTGGACTACTAGCAACCGCACGAAAGCGATTCGACAAACGAGGCCGGTGAATCGCGAGCCGTGTCGTCGTTATCGGTCGATCGCGAGGCATCGATGGCGATCGATAAAACATTTTAATGGGATCGCGGTTTTCCTTTATCGTGAGGATTCCTCGTGCACGACAGCTCGTCGGCCTTTAACTATACATCTCGTACTCTTTTCTTATGCAAACGCAGCAGGGTCTATGGAGTGGAGGAGAGACGTGCCATTTGCGAAATGGTCACGGATTCTCGACCAGAAAGGGAGGGGAGAGAAAGAGAAAGAGAGAGGAAAAAGGGGGGGTCGAGTAAAGGTTTGTATAGAAATGTATAGGTGAGGCCACATCGCGAGGAAAGAGAGAGCACAACTCTGGGACGAACGCCGGCAGCGAGAGTGAACCTTCGGTTTCTAGGGGTTGGACGAAGAGAACGAGGGTCGATATTGTGCTTGACAGATAGTTTCCCATAGCTCCAGCAATCCATCATGGCCGGCACGCGGATACGTATTGGTTTTTCTGCAACGCGTCTTAGCTGTGAACCTCGAATTGAATATATTTTTTTTCCTCCCCACCCTGTCCGGGTAACCCGCGCGGAATTTATCAGCCCTCTTGTTTCCTCCCTTTTCTAGCTGAGTTTATAAGATTCCATTTTGTTTTCTTTTTTGATGATGTTTGGCAATTTTATCAAATTGAACATTCACAAGATATGATAGAATATGCCTCAAAGTAACTCTATGAAAATAACTAGATTGTTACTATTATTCTGGCTCGAAACCCTAATTAGAAAATGGTATTAGATATAAGAATGAAATTATGTACATGTCACGTCTTAAAAATTATGGCGAAGCCGTATTTTACTTTAACTATTAGTATCTTTAAGCATTGTTATATTTATATTGTTTGTTAGAAAGAAAATTCCTTTCTAACGGTTCAAGTAGAGTCATATTGACTTTTTATTAGTTATTCATTTTTTTATATTTTAAAATGTCACAACGAGTTAATGCAAATTTTGAGGTTGGAATATTTTCATTGATAAAAATCCTACAGTTGTATTCACCGATTCAAGATAACCTATCATATTAAGTGTTAATAATGAGTAGAAAGGAATATCTCAAAGGTTATATTCCAAATACATATCTCTATTACCGTGTAAGAAGCATCAGCCCACAGACCCGCCAACGACAAAAAGAGAACCATTGACCTGGCAACCCTTATTTATGCAAACACATGAAACCGTCCACGCAGGGGTTTAATATATGAGCATCGTGACAGGCGCACAGCCACGACAAGATCTACTTACATTAAACCACTGCCTTCTAAACTTACTTGCACGAATCATTGCATCATTGGTCTCTAGCGTGTCGTATAGCTGAGGGTGCCACCAAGTTCAATATGTTCATGCGAATTGAAATTGATGTATTCTATGTAAACTGAATTCAATAAAAAAGCAAAAAAACAATTGTACTTGTACTACATAATATGTAATGCATATTATACCATATAATATACTATACAATATATTATATAACATGCACTATATAATATAATTGTATATATAATATATATAATATAGCATTAAATATTCTGTAGCATATGCAAAATATTTGAACCCTGAGAGCAAGCAGAACTGTAGTTATCCAACAAGTATATGAGTTTCAAAAGTAAAAAGAAAAACAATTGTACATATACTACATAATATATAATGCATACTATACTATATAATATATAATATAGCATTAAATATTCTGTAGCATATATAAAATATTTGAGCCCTGGAGGCAAGCAGAACTGTAATTATCCAACAAGTATATGAGTTTCAAAAGTAAAAAGAAAAACAATTGTACATATACTACATAATATATAATGCATACTATACTATATAATATATAATATAGCATTAAATATTCTGTAGCATATGTAAAATATTTGAGCCCTGGAGGCAAGCAGAACTGTAGTTATCCAACAATTAAATGAGTTTCAAAAGTAAAAAGAAAAACAATTGTACATATACTACATAATATATAATGCATACTATACTATATAATATATAATATAGCATTAAATATTCTGTGGCATATGTAAAATATTTGAGCCCTGGAGGCAAGCAGAACTGTAGTTATCCAACAATTAAATGAGTTTCCAAAGTAAAAAAAAACAATTGTACATATTCTATGTAGTATATATTATATACTATTGTATATAATATACTATATGACATAATTGTACATATATAATCTAACATTAAATATTCTGTAGCATATGTAAAATATTTGAACCCTGGAGGCAAGCAGAACTGTAATTGTCCAACGAGTAAATGAGTTTCAATCTTTAACATATTTGCAAAACTTTTAGCATTAGTAGGACATACGGAAAATTGTAAAGAGAGATATAGAAATATAGAAATGATTACTCAAACTAGAGTAAAACATATTTTGCACAGATTTACCTACCCATTCTCATCTGTAGTTTACAAGTCACTTCAACCCATTGCTACTTACAAGTCATAAGAAATGTACTTCACGATAATTCGTTGATTAAAACCCGCTATCAACGACGATGATTACTTCCCCAAAGTACTTCTGGTTGGACGAGCGGCAAATATTACCGCTGGTGAAGGAAGAGGAGAAGAAAACGCCGCGCAAAGCATCCCCTTTCGCGTCGCGGAGAGGAAGGCATAACAGATACACGTGTCCTGGCGGCTCTGCTTTGCGACACGTGATTCATGGGGGTCCCGATACGTTTTTTACACCTGAGACGGCTTTATTAGAATTTCTAATGGGACGAATGGAGAAACAGAGAGGCGGAGAATGGACGAACGCCGAGCGGGAGAGAGACAGCTTTGAAACGACAAAAGAGTGACACGCGGCCGCGAGGCAATGCGGATCAGACCGAAATGCCCCGACCGTGGTCGACTTCTTTCCAAACCGATTCCCCCTATGCCTTTGGCTTTCATTACGTCAGTCTGAAATACATCGACGTCCTGACGTGATGACTTCGTTATCTCGGCCTACGTCCCGAAGAACGTACATCAGCGCGACTCTTCGTAGTATTCTCCGAATGCTACGGGACGTTCGTAATTTTCATCGAAGTATAATTTGTTGCTTGTTGCAGCTTGGGTATTCGAACGTGGCACGTAATACGATTGAACATGTGACAAATATAATTCGTAATAGCGAATGATTGTGACGAGAGGAGCATTTATAATATAATTGATTTATAAAATATTTTGAAGTAATTCACGAAAAAATGTAACTTCTTCTAAGTAGAGTATTTTAGAATAAGCTGAATTACAAGTAATTGCGGATTTTTCTACAATTTCATATTTTTATGAATATGAAGGAATGGAAGCTACATTTTCTTCCATCCACTAAATATCATAATAAATGTCTTTCTGTATATTTTTACACTTTTAAATTCCCTACAAATATTATAAAGCCTGCATAGAAAATCTTTGTTCGAAGAAAATACCTGCAAATAACACATCCATTTCCATTAGTCCAAAGAATGAACAACTTCAAACGTGACTTATTCTCGCCAATCGATATTCATCTGAATTTTATTATCGAATGGTAAACTGCAACGATGCAACTGTATCCGGTTCTGGCTGCGAGAATTCATTGAAAAGGAGCCTGCGGAACACCGGAAACACGGACCCCCAAGTCCGCAAGAACAAAGCGGCATCGTCGGCGCGATGACGAATCCGCAAACGTCCTGGCAATGATCGCGCTTCCAACGACTCGACGGTGTTTTGCGGCGAGAATGAACCGTGTCTGATCCGCGATCACTTGTCAACCTCCATCTCCCTCTTTCTTCCTCTTCGGCGAACGAGTTGGTTGACGCGCGCGCGCGCGCGATCGTTCAGGGCACGCCACCGCGACGTGGAAAGAGAGGACTAGAAGGATGGTAGGTGTAGGACAAATACCGGGCTCCGAAGTGGCGAATACTGAAAAGGTGGTGGGGATAGTAGCGTGCACGTACACAACCGCGAGAGAACTTAAAGAGGAAGAGATAGCTAGTTTGGTCGGCGATGGTGGGGCGCGACGGTGCGGTGGTGGGGGGACGCGGAAGAAGGGTGGGGCGACCGGGGGCGGGCGCGCGCGACAATTCAACAGGAACGGACGCACTTGCCACATCTGGCGAGCGAGTGGCATACTAGTGGCTTTTCGCTCGCTTCTCTCCTGCTTCGAAATTATCCATCTATGGTCGAAACGTGTAGCGATGATTTTGTGAGAATGTTTCGGCGAAATTTCGAAATCATAAAGATAAGGAGAATGTAACAAGATCGTTTGAAATGCAACACCGACTGTACAACGAGTAGTCAGTTGATAAAATAGATGAAAATAATAGATAGATGGAGCAAAGGGAAAACAGGAAGACGATGATTTAATTACGTGAAGCGTAGTCGCGAGGAACGCGGAAAATATGCATGAAAACTGGCCGAAGTCGAGCACGAAGAGTTATCCGCGAGAAGCAAGGAGAGCTCCGCCTCCTCGGCCGTCCCCTTCGTTCCGGAACCCCACCGACACGTCGCCACCCCGCGGTGCCCCCCGTTTGACCAACTGGCTACTACGTCACACATGCTTCTGCTTGCTTCGAGCCGCCAACTCCGAGGCTTTCCTCTCGACCGGCTCAGTCGGTTCAGTGAGTTACGAGTTGCGTCCGGGTTCGCCGTACGTGCGATAACGGGGGCGTCAATCGGATTGCGCGATTGGGAGAGGATTCCTAACCTCGTGCACGCTTTCCTCTCTCCTTCTCCGTCTTCTCTATCCATCTTTCTCTATCCGTCACCCTGCCTTTCCATCTCTGTTGCTCCTTCCTTCGGTCCGTCTCTCTCATTCGGCTATGGGCAACAGGTTTGAATTTATGGGACAATAAAGAGTGCGGTGCGTAGTGCGCGCGTGTTTCCCTCTTGCTCGCACGAGCGCTCTCCTCTCTTTCCCACCAGCGAGAGCAGCCTCGTTTCTCCCACGGACACGTTCCGGCTCCTCTGCCATCAGAGAACACCGCGCCGGAGACTATCAAACTCTCATAAAACTGTCAGCCGCGGCCGGCCGGCTGACTTATGCGCATCCCTTCTTTCGTTCGCGGCTAGAGACCCGTTTGCTCCTCGACGCGTATTCCTTCTGAAGCACGGGGCCCGCGAAATGCGGCCGAAAGTGGCTCGATGGCAGTGATCTTCCTTTGGTCGCGAGAAATTTCGTCTAAGAGAAACGAAGAATCTACATTCCGTGGAAGCAGCAGCCTTTCAACTCGGAAACTATCGAAGACTATCGTCGCTTAAGCTTGTTAAATCTTGAAGATTTCGTCGAAAACACAGGAGGATAGCAAAGGTAGCAATTAAAAACGATGATGAGCGCGCGATACCGCTAACGTAACGAAAAACGAGAAATTGCAAAAAGATCGAAGCGATCGGTGATCAAGCAGAACGCGGCGGTAGCATCTCGCGGGGAACCACCTCTTCTTCCTTCTTTCGACGGCACGAGGGTGTACGCGGAAGGGGGCGCGTGCGCGCGTTGCCCCCTCGCAGAGACGGCAAGCGGAAGACTACTTCTTGGTGACGTTGCGGCTAGAAGATTGCAAAGGAGAAAACGACAGCAAAGCAGAAAGAAAGAGAAAGAAGCAGCGAGATCCTCGCCCCACCATCGGTCCTCGGGGCTCCCGAATATCTCTCCATTAGCCCCCCTGACGGTGCTATCCCCTCTCTGTGACCCCACGGATTTCCTGTCCTGCTCGCACACCCCTCTCGGCGGCTCTTGTCACGTCGGGTAGCAGCCAGGCAACACCACCACACGAGCAAGCAGCAGCAGCAGCGCCAGCAGCAGCACCAGCACCACACAGACCCGACGGAGACGCAAGGAACGGGGTTGAAGAATCCTACGCCGGCGGAGAGACCAATCAAGGTTTGACGAACGACGGGGATTGGTCGAGGCGCTCCTCTGACACGCAGAGAGCGCGGGCACGTGACAAGCTACCGCATACACCGGGCCTCCGTTGGATCGTAGCGAGGCCTTCAGTACGATACCAACCACCCTCCGCGCACGCAACAGGAACGGTGAACGCCGAGCCGCGGCAATAACGCTTCACCCCCTAATGCGGTGATATCGGTACACCGGCATACCGACGATTCACCGCGGACAGAGAGTCATTCGCCACGGTTCCGTCTTCCGTCATACGACAATCGCGTTTTGTTCGTTCGCCGTGTACGTTCTCATTTTTTCGTCAATCTTTCTGTCATACGGACGCATCGCATCGGTTGGTTACGTTGGAGATACGTCGTATCGCGAACGCCAGCACAATCGCGGATTTCGTGCATACGCTGTTTCAAAGGACACGCGGTGATTCGTGCGAAT
Organism: Bombus sibiricus; assembly: GCA_014737505.1. NCBI lineage: Eukaryota > Metazoa > Arthropoda > Insecta > Hymenoptera > Apidae > Bombus > Bombus sibiricus. The sequence continues at coordinate 841,691 of JACXIM010000128.1, read as the reverse complement.
AAATCATCGAGGAAGAAAGAAATAAAGAAGTGCATGGGGTCTGGTCTTCAATGGGGCGACCCGATAAGCCGGCTGTTACGCGCTACTGCACGCTGCCTCGACGAGTTCTCTGTAGGTAATTGCGACTCGTGAGGTCGTAAAGAAGCAGAAGACAGTTTTATAGCCTAGGCCCACGTGGCCCTCGTAAACTCGACACGGCTCAGGTCGGTTTAGACTCTGCCCGCCTGCCGGTACACGACTGCGTCTCCTTCTATTCGTCGCGATCCCCCTCGTTCATTATCGAATCGTTTAGGGACGTGTTTATCCGCGTGTAACGGGCCGCGATAGGTGTGAACACGGCAAACGAACAAGAGAACGGTGAGCTCGTTTTTATTCCTAACCAAGTGATAGCACCTAATATCCAAGGTTCCTCTGTTATCGGCAAGTGTGACATGCTACCGTTCCCACCGTCATCGTCCTCGTCTTCGTCGTCGTCGTCGTCGTCGTGAAATCAACGACCAGCGATGACAGGGTCTCGTATTTAACGACAGTGCGCGTATCTTGCCGCCACTCGGAGATCCAGATTAGATCGGTGGTGTTGTTGTCGTGGAATATCGAATCGTAACACGTGTGGAACGAATCGGGTAACAGTGACGTTGACGACGGGTGCATTACTCGCGTGAACCATGAGTTCCTATCAGTTCGTCAATTCGCTGGCGTCTTGCTACGCGGGGCAGCAGACGCAACAGCAACCACGAGCCACAGCTAATTCACCTGGAGAACCGATGCAGGCGGCATCGCCTGCAGGTGGAGACTATTACAATCCGAATGCAGCGGCGACTAGCTACCCTGCACCGTGTTACTCTCCTCAGCAACACTATCCTCAGCATCCGTACGCCACACCAGCCTCTGGAATGCAACATACAGCGCCCACGGGTATGATAGACTACACGCAGTTGCAGCCACAACCTCGATTGAGCGCAACGACAACCTCGCAGCAACACAATTTGCACCAGCAGTCGCAACATCATCCGCAACAGCACCATCCTCAGCAGCAGCTGCATCAAGACCCGACGACGCCACTTCTTCAGGCCGCGTCCGCGCCATCGGCACCGTCCACGTCGAGCTGCAAGTACGCCGACTCGACGTCCTCAACCAGCGTCGCGTCGCCCCAGGATCTGACCACGTCCACCTCTAGGAACAGTCCGACCCCTCTGGTAGCACCTGGCACCAGCAAAGCCGCGTCAGGCCTCACCTCGCCGCCTGGAAGTTCGTCGAGGTCGTCGGTCGCCGCATCGGCCGCCTCACCCGCAAGCGGAAGTTCCAGACCTGTAGCAGAGGGAAGTTCCACATTGACCACCGCGTCATCCGCATCCTCGCCAGCATCCTCGACCTCCAGTACCTCCAGCACTGGCAACAACACGTCGAATAAGACAAACCCCACCGGCAACGAGCCACCGAAGATCTACTCGTGGATGAAGAGGGTGCACATCGGACAGAGTAAGTCTCGAACCTCTTCTTCTTATTCTTCTTCCTCTTAACTCAATCGCTGCGATCGCATTTAATTGCATTTAATTGCGGGTTAAGGTCGGACAGTAGACGAGCTTGGGCCAAATTACTCTGCGAATTGGTCCTGAAGACAGTAGACTGTTCGATTCGAAGAGATACTCGCGGTCAAGTTGTTAGGAAATTATTGCAAAACAAGCATAGTCAAGTTAAAACACGGTTATTTTGCGTTTATGGACATTATGGACATAAATTAGACTTTCTACAATTTTGGTTTTTACCGATACAGCAAGATCCCATTCGAAGAAGAAGAAATATAAAATAACATTGTCAGTATCGCAAAAGATATAAGATATCGCAAGATATCTCTCATTTTTTTCATCATTCTCCAATTTTCGCTTCCGGCGACGCGTGCACGAGTTCCTTAACTGTGATCGGCGAAAGAAAGTTTCGAATTTCTGGAAGTCCTACAGTTCTCGTGTTTCCTGGAACACGGGAAGTGTGTGGACCACCATAAACGAATTACTCCGGACGCACACGCACGATGGACAAAAAAGGACGACGTGGAACCACGCGAAAATGGAGATTCTGTTAGGCCGTAAATCGTGCGTCGGCTTGGGACCCGATCGGCGATAAGTCATCGCGTAGATCTACGAAAGAAACGTCGCGGTTGGGTAAAAGTAAGCAGTCGGTGATTTGTTTTTCGGCGCCACGGAAATTTGTGCCAGTATGTCATAACAGGAATGCGGGTCTTAGTTGGCTGTGTGATTACTTCGCGGCGGTCGCCACCTTAAATCGTCGTTAAATCACGCATAAAATATATTAGCCAAGCGATTATAAATTTCGATACTCGCCGCTGATAGCGATCCTCGTTCGTATATCATGCGCCGTGATGTCCCGATGTTGCAATTATTTCAAATATTCTTTATCGTTTCTGTGAAATTTTTTGATAATCGTTTAGTAGGTAAATCGAGATAGAAGTTGGCTGCTTTTTTCGATATTAAATGCGTATCGCTTTATGAGCGGCTAATGGGTTGGCACGCGGCGAAAAAAATTTATCGGAGGGCAATTTGGAGCAATTTGCGTCGGGGCAAAGTGTAGTTTGTAAATGTTTCCCGTTATCGCGGAATGGCCGACGTGTAAAGACGAACGACGCGCAAGAATAGCAGAAAATAATCGATAGGATATACTCGCTTCTTCGAAACTTGCTGGAAATTACGTGACTATTGTGTCAGAAGTAAAAGAAGAATAAATAGAAGCCAAGGAAAGGTGACGAGCGAATCAAAATTCCGAAAAATGATAGACGCGGATAATGTGATATTAGCTTGGATTCTAATAAGGATGGTAATAAATGAGAAATGTGTTAAATACTGGCTACAGCGTTTTCTTCTAAATGACGAATAAAAAATTGCTAAGCTTGGTAAGAATTTTGTACTTGTGAAAAATCTGACACAGGTTTTTTGAAAACTTATTAAGAATTTCGAGTGTTTAGAAAAGTTCTTTATTTTGATAACCGGAATTTGTAACAGGAATCATAAATAGAAGAGAGCATAGTTAAATGGTTTCAGGGACGGAATTCTGAAGAGAAGAAATATGAAACCGTAACACAAGCACTTGAGACTTCTCTTCGACCACCTTTCCTATCATAGAATTTCGATACGAGTATCTAAAATTGAGACCTTGTTATTTGAGAGGATTTCAATGCTATATTTTCTTTCAATGACAGCGACTCTTTCTAAAAGTCTACCAAAATTAATGATGCCAGAAATGGTGAAAGAGCGCGGCAGTCCAACGTTCTCGATTCGTTACCTTCTCTCGTCCCTTTCAAACAAACAAAAACAAATATGGAAAAATGCAAAAGTAAAAAACGAAATCATCTAAATGGAAGAAAGCCCGTGACCAGTTCCCACTACTGCCCACTCGCTGTCCTCTCGCAAAAGGTATCTTCGCACCGTGAACCTCGAGATCTGTGTGAAACCGCGATTACGTAAATGGTGTCCCGACAAGTGACTGCCGCTACCGTGGTGGTAGTCCCTGGTGAAATCAGCTCGCTGATTCTCCCGTGGATAACCGACGTCGACTATAAAAATACGGAAACGAGAGGAGACAAATAGAGTGCGTCGGTTTCGAGTCGTGAGGACGCCAAGGGGGTTAGAGCTGGTAGAGAAGGAAAGAGTAGGAAGGACAAGGAGGGGGCTAGTCCGAGGCCAGGACACAAGAGTAATTCAGCGGAGTCCAAGAGACTGGATCCACCTGCCCCCGTGGTTCAAAGGAGATAAGACAGCGAGCGCTGGTCGCGTTCACATTAGTCGCCCCGCGTGATTTACTGCGTGGCCAGTATGATTCAGTCAGCGGGGAATTTGACGAAGAATTAATGGTATTATGATATCGTGTGTAACTCTATGTATGTGCGCCCGGGCCATAAATCAGGCTGCATTGTGAGGCGCGGGGGGCCCTTTCCTTCGTCGTCTTGCTCTCTTTCTCGATGGCCCTCTCTGTCTCGTCGCCTCGCCGTGTCTTTCTTTCACCGTTTCCATGGTCCGTTCTCTTGCGCGTTCCCTCTCTGTTAGTCTTTCCCTGTGCGCGTCCGGCCTCTCACGAACGAAGGCCGAAGCCCATTCGACGGGCCTCCCAAACGGGATACGAAATCCAAAGCTCCTTTCCTGCGCCTCTCTCGACTTCCTCTCCCTCGCGCTCACGCCTCCTTCGCGCTTTCATTCTTTCCCCTACGTTGGCTGTGCGCGTTTCTGGTTTCCAGTGCGCGGCTGCTGCGCTGGGGGGCTAGGATTACCGATACGAATTTTCCCAACTGCGGCTAGAGGATCTTTTAGAGGCTGGAGGAACTTTCAGCGGCGAACGTTTCCTCCTCCGACAAATATGCTTCTCTTTGTATTTACCTGACGATTCTACCCGCTTGAAATTTTGATTTAGTAGAAACACTTTGACAGAAACGTAAAGAATTATTGATGCGAGCCGTGCAATATCGCGGTGTACTTGAATTCAATGGAATTAATATACGAGGCTATATTTAGAACCGTCTAGCTTGCGTTGCTAGAGAAGCTTTATTATACTGAAAGAGCTCGTGTTTGAAGCTCCATTGACGGTACAACAGTCCTGTAAAGTTCGTCTCGCTATCCAATGCGACGCACCGCGAACGGTACCGCTCTGTGGAGACTCGAATTTTTGGGGACGAAAGGACGTCTGTTGAGCGAGCCTAACCTTGCGTTAATTGCACTGACATTGTCGTAATAACAGCTTCGTTCACAGAATTGTGAATAAACGGGTGAAGCACAGGATGATCGTAAATCACGAAAAGTCACACGAACCTCCTGCCGTCAAAGGGTGAATTGTGCCCGAGATAATTACGCTAGGTGAGTTCTAACCTGACCGTCTCTTCTGTAAACGATCTTTGAAAGCAAAGAACCCGTTGTTCGTTCTCTTCTTTGCTTCTTTACTCTGTCAGAGATTCTGGATTTAGAGTAGTTTGATTCAAATTTGCCAGATCTACGAATGGCTAACGGCGATATTTAAGAAACAATGATGTTGCTGTTGTACGGATTTCAAAATCATAGATTCAGCATGTTTGCCTATGCTTAGATTAAATATGCAAAAAAAGAAAAAAAATATAGAAAGCGAGTGCGGTGCAAGACTATACAAAATATTCAAAGTATTCGTGACTGTTTTTTTAGAAGATGAAATAAATCTTGGCTTCTTTAATGGAGTTTAGAAAAATACTGATTTGTATGAACATTCACAAATAAGTAAATAATAAATACAGTTCAAGAATTAAAAGAAAAATAGTCTAGTAACAAAAAGAAAGAACTGACTGTTTTTTAGAAGATGGAATAAATCTTCGCTTCCTTAATCAATTCAGAAAAATACTAATTTGTATGAAAATTCACAAATAAATAAATAATAAATACAGTTCAAGAATTAAAAGAAAAATAGTCTAGTAACAAAAAGAAAGAACTGACTGTTTTTTAGAAGATGGAAGAAGTCTTCGCTTCTTTAATCAGTTCAGAAAAATACTAATTTGTATGAACATTTACGGACTCGTGATAATAAATAATAAAAATAGTTTAAAAATTAAAAGAAAAATAGTCTAGTAACAAAAAGAAAGAACTGACTGTTTTTTTAGAAGATGGAAGAAATCTTCGCTTCTTTAATCAGTTCAGAAAAATACTAATTTGTATAAACATTTACGGACTCGTGATAATAAATAATAAAAATAGTTTAAAAATTAAAAGAAAAATAGTCTAGTAACAAAAAGAAAGAACTGACTGTTTTTTTAGAAGATGGAAGAAATCTTCGCTTCTTTAATCAGTTCAGAAAAATACTAATTTCTATGAACATTTACGGACTCGTGATAATAAATAATAAAAATAGTTCAAAAACTAAAAGAGATATTCTAGCAATAAAAAGAAAAAATGATACCTTTAATTTTGTTTTATTATTACATATTCTCTTCTCATTCAACAAAAACACGCGTCAAAAGATGTTATCTTCGTTGCACAAATCAGACGTATATTCGTAAGGGTTGGTTCACAAAACCAGTTCCTGCATTAATATGTACGTTATTCCTTTGTGCATGCTACTTCACGTGCTTCAAATCGTCATGAAAACTTACCGTCGCTTTACCATGAAATTCACTTTATCAAATAATGCGGATAATTGTCGATACAGTTAACGAGCATTTCTTTACGCATAAAATTGAAGGGAAAATGTGGCTAATTTTTCTGATCGAAAACGCGTGGAATTATGGTGATTCGAAGCCATGGCAGCGATACGATGACGTCAATCCTCGTCACGGCGTAGTATTTGTTTCGAAAGAGGTCGAAAGAATGCGTAAGAATAGACATCTCGCATGTCCGCATCCAGGAGGAAATAATTGATTCGTCAAGGGTCGTATTCAACAACGCATCTTAGCTGGAGCGTCGCGACGCTTTGAAACACGCGCTGATATGTAAACGTTGAACCGTGTGATCTGAAGAAATAAACGTGCCACGGATCAGATGTTTCCGCGATCGAATTTTCCGCGTTCGAGGGATGAAGCAACGATTATCTTCGAAGATGGGGAACGTCGATTATTTTAGATCGAGGAATTTCAATATGGCGTCATTTTCCCTACTAATAGATACACAATGTATATTTGAGCGCGTCGAATTTGATATAAGAAAGTTATTAGTCGAGAAAGACGATTTTTAGCGGTTAAGATCATGAAGGTTGGTGTTCAGATTTACTTTCTATAGCGAAATTTCCAAAATTGCCGGTTTCAGACGAGTATTGAGCTCTCATACTTGCTTATTTTATTTTTCATCATAATAAAATTCAGAATTAACGATAGGCTTTCATAAGGCCAGTAAGTAAATATTCTTGCAAGGGCAGGTAATTTACTCGATGGAACATTTTTCCTGGAAGCCGGGGGCAGAAGATGGCATCATTTGATATTGTATTTTTTATTATTGGGCTGTGCAAAAAGTTGGCAAATTAAAAGTTGGGAGATGCTGAACGTAATTAGTATTCCGAGAAAATGATGCACGCAATTAAAGTCCTACTTCCCGGTATCCTTGGCTTATTCCACGCATAATTATCTTATACAAGAACGGTATAATTCTCAATATCCTTTCCATTATACGCGATCGGAATTTATTCGAAATTATGTATCTTGATTGTAGTTTAAGGAGTTATATGTTTCACGATACAAACGGCGAATTATTCTTCAAAATAAGGAAGAATCATTACGGATATTCGAAAAAGTTAAGCGTTATTAGCGTATAATACAACTATGTATAGAAATCTGCACGATTATTCTCATAGAATGGAACGCGAAGACAATGCCAATTAACCTAACCAATTTCTCACACTTGCATCGACGTTCCCCTCCAACGAGCTGAAAAATCAATCAGAGCCGAGACACGAAAATCACAATTAACACGAAATCTCGTTGCAATCCAGTCGGAAATCTTCATTGTGGGTTGGTGGACGGTGAAAAATCGACGAGAAGAGCGAAGTAGCAGCCGCGTTAATGTCCACGAAGCACGCAGCGTTAAGACTTGCGATAACGATCGTGAACCGCGGCCTACCGGTGCACGACGATCTCTTGCGTCGACGAAACGAATCAGTGGGTGAACGATGGTGGCTCATCTTCGAACTCGCCGTCTATTTAGAAACGGTCGATTGGCCGTTAAACGGCACGATAATCGGCCTCGCGCGACCCGCTATCGTCCATCGAACGATCGCGTAATTATTTTTGCCTGGAGGTTAACGATTCCACAAGAAGCTGGCAGAAGCAAGCGGAAGGTGGGTTCGCGTAATTACAAGCCGATCGTTCTCTCATAAATAAACACAGAGAAACGTCCTCTCCGGATGTTTCTTCTGGTCTATCCGACGGTAATCGTTCGGTCGTGAGTAGGTTTGTTTGGACGTTTCGGATTATTTGATTGGAGAACGATGTCCGTGTGATGGAGAAGACATAAGCCAGGTCTTTCATTCGGTGTAGAAGTGGTAGAATACGTTTGTAATTGTAAGAGTAATTGGAAAGTTGTTGTAACAGGCGCTGAAAGCCTCATAGATTAAAGTTTCGCGTGGAAAACTTTCATGTAAACTTCGCTTCTCATGATTATAGAAATAAGATGCCTGAGTAACTGGACGCTCTTATTTTTACAATAAATAGTTTTTGAGTCTATGTTATGAATAATAGATAAAGCGGAAAATATCGATTACTAAATCGAAATACTAGCTACGAGTATAAATCACTCAAATATTTAGAATCTTTCTCAAGAACAAAGTAACAATTCTTTACATTTATTGCAATTTCTCTTGATATTTGAGAAAAAGCTTGGAAAATGAATTTTCGTTTCAGACATACGGTTCGTGATTTAAATAACGGGAAATTCTTGCAATAAAGTTATCGATGATCACTTTTCCGAAGAATTTTTCATAAATAAACCATATGGTTTGACGTTCGAATGTCAAATAAATTACACGCATCGATTAATATTGATTAGAAGCGCCACGATCGAAATAGCTATATTTCCTTTGAATAGATTTTATTCCTTAGATTTTAGATATTTTTAACAAATCAATTGATGTTCGAGGAAAACGTTTCTATAAAGAATTGCGCATCCGCTTTCATGAAAGTCCAGTCGAATCTTTTTCGACTTTGTCTGCTTCTTTTTCCATAATTAATTAGCAATAAAATAGAATGTTTTCACGAGAGAACGTAGCATTCGTATCAAAATCTATCGCCATTTGCCGTATTAATCCTGTTGAAGTAATTACTTCTTCTGAAGTAAGAGAAGTTGAAAAAGGAGAGGTCCATATTATTGTGCCCTTGAATGTGAATGTTGTATTGAGTTACGAGGTCCAGAAACAAAAGAGCTATAAGTAGATTATTGTTACAGTCTGTTGTAACCTTCAACTAGAGTTACACACCAAAGTTAATTTTCTTGGTAATGTTCTTTGCTGTAAATGTATCAACGTGCTCCCTATCACCTTCAGTTGTAACGTGACACTGCTACAGTGAAGATCTGCATCAGCATACACTGTACCTGTATTCACTTCGCTATATATTTCTATTGTCATTAGCTGGTATTGGCAAATCCGCAATCACTTAGTTGCCAACCCAATATTACAAATTCATCCACGTGTTCCTGTATCAGGTAACCTCAACACATCCGATCTTATAAATAAATAGCATGATAATAAGGACAATTAAAGACAAACGGATGAGCACGTAATACTCCTCTGGCATTCTATGGCTGCCATGTAATTTTTCATAAAAGATTCATGTAACCGTTCTGAGTATCATTGAATGCCACACAAAATCCTTTCCAATGGAGGTTTTTGTGTGGAAACAAATGATTGTACGTGACTTCAGCGTCAATCTGGCGTTCCATATCTTTTCATTCTCCATTTATTTACCATCTAGCAATCTGAAGATCGTCTACCTTCGCAGCCCGCAATCACGAGTCAATCATTTCACCATAAATGAAGACTATGAACAGAAAGTGCTACGAGCAAAGGTTTATTGTACTTTATAAGAGCCTATCGGTAGCAGTTAAAATGGCTGGTGGCAAGAACAACCAGCGATTGCTTTCCCCCTTTAACAAGTCCGTCTCGATCGTCTTAACGTGTTGGTTCTGGTGATCATCGGTTGCGTTTTGAGTGGCTAGAACTCGTTACCGGCTGTGGAAAGGGTGGTGCGATTCGAGCGAAGGATAACAAGCGGATAATACGAGAAGCTATTACGAGTCAGCTCTTTGGGGTCATATTTGTTTGGTCGATTGCAATAAATAGCCGAAGCATTTGCGATTGATCGGCGTTCGGCCTGGTCGTGTTTGGGTCAAGGTAGGCTGCAACACAGGAATAGGTTAAACGTTCTATTCTCTAGTCGGCATTTAATTTATTATTTCAATTAACTATCGCAAGAATAGAAATCCATTAAAGGGTTTACAACAACAAGAAGGCAGTTTCAATATTTCAAACGTATTTGTTGCGAGAACAAATACATAGATTTTTATGTTGAATAATGCAATAGTTTATTAGTATGAATTTCTAGCACTTTCTGATTTTCAATTAATGTTTGCTGATTTACTGAAATTACTTGAAAATGCAGTTACCTTCTTGTTATAGTAGTCTATTCGGTTTCTATTATTTAGCTAGTGAAAGGTAGAAGTTAATGGTGTGACTAGTTAAAAGGGTAGGTCTATTTCAGTTTATCATTTAGCTGGTGGTTAAGTATGAGAATAATGGAAGAATTTTTCTCAAGATCCTTGGCAAATCTACCTGCTTTTATTATGGTAATCTTCGACGCACTGTTTAATCTCGAATTAAAGCTCGCCAACGAGTTGGTCGAACGATCGTCTTTTTCCACCTGATTTCTAATAGGAAATTAACAAGCCTGTAGAGATCGAAGGATGGTCGAGGCAGACGGTATCGGCCACGCATGATGATGAGAACGCGCAGACGTATGTGCGCATTCACGATTATACCATGCCTAACAGGCGAAACTAACACGGGAACGCTAGACTAGAACTGGTTTTCCCAGTCGCGTCGCATATTTCATCTTAGTAACAACAAAAACTTTTTTCATTAGTATGCATTAATCAATCAGCATGCATAAGCAATACCCTGTCAAATATACAGCTAGTTCCGTGTTAACGTTACATACGCATTCGGACATTCACGCGGCAGCCATCATATTCTTCCTTGCGAGATCCAACTTTGCAGATGACCGGTTAACAATACTTAATTTACACCCTCGGGATTGCTACTTCATGGAGTTTTTATGGGAACCGAGATATAGCGGATGTTTAATGGCCGTATCCGGTCGAATCCTGGATGAGACGAGTCGAATGATTCCTGAATGAAGACATTCGATGTATTTTCTTCCAATCGATTTTCTAAAATGTCGTTCTATCAGGTGTTTCCAATTTCAATATCCAACTCTAATTTAAATAATTTAAATTACCCCAATACCTTTCGCTTATCTTGTTTTCTTTCATAAAACCTGTGGAGAATCGTGGATCTTAATGGGCGAAATAAATGTATGAGAATACTTACATTACACTTGGAATTGATGTGAAAATAGTTTCAGATTTGTTTAATATGTGATTTACAAGATATTCGTCGATATACATTTGCACGCGTCTTTGCACTCTCTTTGTCTCGCCATCTTTTTGATCACCATGCCTACGCAACAGTTGCATTCTTCTGTTTTACCATACGCTGCGCACGCATATACTTCAACACACTCGTACTCATATATGTGTGTCACTACTACGCGACTAATCTAGTGTAATACACGAAATTACACATATCTCAATAAAAACATAGCTCGCCACTATATACAATCTCAGAACTTAAGAACCTAAATGGACAAAAATATTAGATTGTCGGAGAAGTTTCTCTCGTTTTATGAGGAAATAATAGACGCACAACGTTTTTTCTTTTATATTATTTTATCGAATTACGTACAACCCATTTCGTTCTGTTGAGATAAACACCACGACGTTTCACAGACTTGCTTTCACGTTTGTATGAAGCTGCATTGTTGTAAAAAATACGTTTGCGAAAGACACTCTCCGGACGATCTAATACCTCAACACAATTTATATTTAAAATCTAGCGATTTAGAAAAATACAAACAGCGATTATGAAGCGACCAAACTACAAGGATGAACAGCAGCCATTTGAAAAAATTCAAAGCCATAATCGTATAATGGCTGAAGCACGCGTTCACCTCGGTAGAAGGTGGATGCTGGCAGGTTGTTCAATTTAGATTTAGCGCGGGGAAAGACTCGAAGCGCGGTACAAATCACTTATTAGGACATAAATTTTCAATGCAAGCAGCTAGCGCAAACGGGATGAGCCGATGGGGTAATGGATGTGTGCCGGGAGCGAAGTGGGCCGCCTGTTGCTGCGTGGCCCGCTCACCACGGGGATCCTTGATCCTTATGCTCCTGCAGTCGCTCTCTTTCGGCCCCGGCAAACCCCTCCCCGAAGGAGGATTCCCGCTCCTGAAAATTTACGAGCTGCCGCTGAATGGCTCTAGCTGGCCTGCCGCCACGTTACACGCGTTCCGTGGTTTTCCCGCGACAAAAGTCACTGGAAAACCGACGCGTAAACCTCCTGATGTCTTTTTCTACCGATTGCTTCCAAACATCTTCATACGGCCCATTGAGTACAAGTTTCTATACACAGACTTACAAACATATTCCAACACTTGCATACATATTTTATGAATATATTATGTATATTATACATTTTGAAATTTCATTAGAACTGTTGTGAGATTTGGTTATTGTGATTACGTTGATAAAGTTTGAAACAAGTTTGAAACTGTATATAGGAATTACAATATGTTTATTGCAAATGTAGCTATACTGCGTAACAATTAGCAAAGTATTTGAACAGTCAATTATTCATTATATTTATTAATTGTATAGGTGGTATTGGCTAATTAGACGTTTAAGGCCACTATTCATGCTGTACACTATTTCTCTTTCTAAATGTATGTTTGCAAGATTGATTTCTTACCAACATTATCATACCAATTGCATGTTATTACGATGCTAATGAAATTTCAGAATATTTTATACATTAAATTTCCTGATCTGTATTTGACCAATTGCAATCTAATGTCAGAAATTGATCGTTTTATTATTCAACTATTTTACACTTTCGAAAACCACAGGAAGAATTGGTTAACACTAGGTCAGACGTTGTTAACTCTTCGATTTAGTTTGGAATTATTATAAATTTAACTTCAAGTCAATTAGAAAGCTGCAGTGTCTGAATCAGATACCATCCTTATTCTCTCTGGCCGACAAATTGTCTACGTATTACTAGCTATTTAAACGAGACCGATAAAAAGGTCGGCAGGAATTCGAGGCTCGTATGAAACGGGGCATTCGTCGATCCAGGCCAAACGAGTGATTGTAAAAAAACAGTGTTTCACTCCGCAGGAAATTTATGGCCTGCTCTTGAATGGCGTCTGTTCGTGCGTCTTGGGTTTTGATACGACACGAGCACTGCAACAACCGGGCAAAATGATCCTTGCGGATGCACCCAGTCTGTATCAACCCGGGTATCGAGAACAATTTAGCGTGTCCTCAAGGCGTAAAATCGTCGTATAATTCTACCTGGTAAACACCACGACTGCCTGGATTATTTATCTGAATTAGAGAATAAGTCTTTACCTCTGGTCTTTTAATCGATCGTCATTCCCCTTCTTCAGGTTTTTCGAGTTTGTGTTGTAATTTTGTGACAGATGTTAGCGAATTTTTAAATAATTATATGAGGTGGTATGTTGGTGAAGGTGCCCACAAGAAATACTCTTGATGTTCAACAAAAAAGTTTATCAAACCATTAACAATCAACAGTTAACAATTTACGATCAACAATTAACGATTAACAACTATGGCGGCACTCGACAGCAAATACCACCACTCGACACTATCTAGTATCGGACGACGGCAACGCAGTGGTTAGCGCCTTAGGTTACGAACGTTTCGGGACCCGGGTTCAAATCCCGGCGACCGTAGTCCGATTTTTCTTCCACGATACAAAATTAAGAAGAAAAAGCAGCAGTACTCCAGCAGTAGCGCACTACTACCAACTATTATTGCACCTCACAAGAATTAACGATTAACTATCAACAGTCGATAATCACGTATCTCTAATAGTGTTTGCTTCGCTATGACGCTAACCTTTTGCACTTCGCAGCTCGGGGCACAATGAATCTTTGGTTCGAAACCAAACGGATTCGTTTCTTTGTTGCCCCTCGATATCCCCACTACGCTCGCGTTTATTAGATGTCCGCGACGTTGCCGCGTATGCATTCTTCCGAATATTCGGCGAAAGAACCGTTAGGGATATCTATGGTACGTTAGGCATGTCGTCCTTTACGCTTTGAACGTATAGCGCTGTGTGTCGCGAAGCCATTGGAAAGTTCCGTAGTCGAGTGCTATTGAGTGTTAAAATGCTATTTAGAATATTTTTTCATATTTTAAAATTAGTAAGTTCACGTTTCGAAATTGTTATACTCTAAGGGTTTTATTTTAGAGGGAAAACAACACTAAAGTATGCTGTGAACACTGAAATACGGCTCTATGCATTTACATATGCTTCTTCGATATTATAACACCATTTCTAAGAATTTTAGACATTGCTTATTTTCTGAAACGTGTCTGTGCAAAGATATTAAACGCTCGATAAAAATTCGCCAAAATTCTGTACAGCGCCGATTGTTTATGCTAAACGATTAGTCGAAGTTAAAACAATCTGAGAATTATTCTGGAAGATTGGGCGTCGCGACGCCTGATTTACGGCCGATCAACTGTAATAGACGTCTGCTCGCTGGCCGCGCGCTCCTTTGCAAATAAATCACACGAGATCAACGGTTCTGCGCATTTACATCATCGTTTTAAAACGTATGGTCGAACACGTTCTTCGATGCGATTGAACTCTCGAACAATTTGCGCGACTTCGTGGTTTCCTTCGCGCGGCACGTGTTCTCGTTGCTTGATCAATCTCCGAAACTCGTAAAATTAACGTCGCTCTTATTACCATTGCTCCTTATTATTGATCGATGGGCTAAGTTTCTAGAGGAAATCTTGAGCAAAATTGCCATAGCTAAAATCGTGGATTATTTGTCAAGGGATGTTGAATGCCGTTTGAACAGTGAGAAATATATTTGCTTGTCATTGTTGATCGATTATCGAAAAGGAATTACTGCTTTTACATCATTTTCTCATAGCATGTTTACCAATATTATGTTTTTGTCTTTGATTAAGGGGGTGCCCTGAATTTTTGTGACTTTAAAACAGCCTCTTTTTGTGATTTTTTTTTAGAAGAGAAAGACAGAAATAAAGTTATCGAACTTTGAGGTATGGTTTTATATATATTTAACGAATACAAAAAATTTTTTTTAAAGTAAAAAAAAAAGATTATAACAGATTTCTAAGCCCATTGCATGGGCTCCGATGAACTAAAAAAAAGGGCAGAAAATAGTGTGAAATTAAAAATGTTGGCGGGTTTAAAGAAAAAATGTGTTTTATAAAAAGGAAAAATAAACTTTAAGGTGCTACAACAATTATTTAAATAAACTTTTTTACGAACTTTTTTAGTTCATCGAGAAGAAAAATACATAATAATTTAATCCTTTTTTGGTTTTTTATTTCCGTTAAGAACTACGAGGAGGATCTTTCCCGCCGATTGAAAACTGCAGCCCATGAAATAGGCTTAGAAATCTGTTATAATCTTTTGTCTTACTTTACAAAAAATTTTTTTGTATTCGTTAAATATATATAAAACCATAGCTCAAAATTCAATAACTTCATTTCTGTCTTTCCCTTCTTAAAAAAATCACAAAAAGACGCTGTTTCAGAACATTCTAATTCAGCACACCCCCTTAAAGTAGGATATTACACGATAATTTAGCTATAATAATTGTATCTGTCAATTTATCTCTAACATCCGAATCGAAATAATCTTAGTGCCAGACATATGTATATTTTTGCTTTTTTATATCGAATATTTTGTCTATTTTCACGCTGTTTTCAAAATGAATGAATTGTTTTCGTTTTTGCAATTGGATTACAGTGAAAGATATCGGAGAATCGGTTGAAGCATCGATCACAAGATGTAGGTAGATGCGTCCTCTATGATGAGAAATATT
>JACXIM010000128.1:687023-825730 GCA_014737505.1 Bombus sibiricus | reverse complement strand
CTCTATGATGAGAAATATTTACGTAAATGATACGTCGCAGATAAGTTCAAGGCGCACGAGAACACGTACATGAAACGTATTTCTATGAAAGTTACGCGTGTAACATCTGATAGATAAATGTTTATTCGATGTAACGGTGTTATTTTATAATTAATACAATCGCTAATTACCACTGATATAACTACGACAAAAAGATAGTGCAGTTTAAACGTAATCTCATGCAGAGATATTTCAGAGTCATCAAGAAAAATGGTAATAATTGTACAAAGTTGCAAATCATTTAAAAATTAAATCACCTAACGTTTTTATCATTGTAAATTGTGAAAATTATGTTGGAAAACAAGCAGCTTCTCGATAATGATATTCAGATCTAAAGTGTTCGACGCTATTTAACGAAGTTTCGTAAGCAACGATTTTTTATTTTACTTGGCTGGAGGAAATTCGGCGATCTCAGTCTATTTATTTAAAGAAACATAAACAACGATTAAAAGTTAGAAACGATTAGAAAAAGATGGAGAATTCATGGTGGAAATTGATATCGAAAATCGAAAGTCAGGTTTGTTTCAGGCCAACCGTCCAATGACGTTTGCTATTGAAATTTATGACACAGTGTAGTAAAAAACTTGGCTATTGAAAACAGTGGAATAATTTTCAAAGACGATGAATTCTTCCCGCCGTTAAAACCCGAAACGCTAGAAAGGAAAACGTATGTTTGCTTGGAAATCAGCTCCACGAATGCTACAAGAAAATTAGTCGAAAAACCATGACGATAAAACTCCTGTAGTAACACCTGTAGTAACTGTAATGCAACTTTCTGTCGGTTGAAAAAAAAAAAAATGTGATAAGAAACGTGTATTAAGAAAGAGAGAAAAAGAGAAAATTAAAGCTACCGAGGCCAGTAGGGGAACAGAGTATGGCACCTACTTTGATGCGTGATAAAAAAGAATGCATAAGTCAGCTGCTCGCTTGCTGAAGAAAGATTGGTCACGGTGACATTCACGGTTAGCGAGGAGTAGGTCGTGCATATGAAGACGTCCATGAACACCGAATTCTGCATGCCAAGTAACAAACACGTCGAGTCTACTTTTACATTTCCAGCCACATTGCGCTTCAGCCATTCCGTTAGTCGTTTCAACGATTTCCTGCAATCGCCAGGTCTTTCTTTTGACATTTTAATTGCAAAACCTGCCAAACATTGCACTAATCTGTGAACAATTTTCTTTCGAGGTCTACTCGCTGTATCTTTGAAGAACGAAGTAGGATGGTCTTAGCTATTTAATGACCACACGTTGGAAGACTGAGAGAATAGTTGCTGGGGAGGCAATCGCTTTGAAAATGGCGCGAGAACGCTAATCACCGAACGGTGAAACGGTAACGCGCGCAAATCGCGTCCATTAACGGGTCTAGTGGTTAAGTGTAAGATGCAGAGTTGGTCCGAGTCGATTCGTTAGCACCTACGTTCTATGACACGGCACATTACGTCCCGTGTAACAATTTAGCGAACACATACATTTTCCATCCGTAGATCGCCACAGGCTGATCGATTTAATGAGAAAGAAATCTTGCAGGGCAAAAAGGCTTTGCATAATGCGACGCTTACGGGGCTTGCGTGAGCCATTCAATTTATTTATTCATACGTTGAACCATGCGCCATTCGCCAGCTTAATTATCCCTTCGGATATTTCAATCCGCACGCGGAATCACGCTCAGCTTACATCGTTGCCCCTTTTACACCCCTGGCAACTATTTTCGGCTCGTGCGTACCGTGAATACTCTGATCGACTGGCTCCAAGGGAACAGAGATTACCGTGGACACGGTAAAAGCCATTTTCCAGGGGAATGTTGATAAATACGTTGATATGTGCTTTCTTCTTTGCTGATTCTTATTTATATTTATTTGGCCAAAGAAAGATTTATGATTATCACGGAGATAGGGTGGTCAGACAGATTGAGGTTAGGTTAGGATTTGATATGATCCTTAATGGTTTTCTGCAAGTTGGGTAATTTTGATCAGTAAGAACTGTACATGTTTACTATTTGACACATTTAACTGCTATGATGTTGTACTGTTGTATACTGAAACTTGGTACACATATTTGTTTTATGTGAATTATATAATTTTATGATTTTTAGTTCATATTCCCCACATTTGTGTTGGTATCATATAGATAACTTGAAAATAATTGCAGAATATGAACTGCTCAGAAGTCCAATTCCATGAACTGAGAAGCAGAGAAACATGGTTATGTTAAAAAAATGATTTTCTTTTTGCTTTTAGAGTCAACTATTGGCTTGGCAACTAAGTGATTGCGGATCTTCTTATTGGGTGGTAATGACAAAATCCGGAATCACTTAGTTGTCAACCCAATATCATAAACTTTTTAATTTATATTATTTGATACTTGAACTATTTAAAATGACCTTCAGTGTTGAAAATACTATTAATTGAAGCTACCAGAGTATCAGCAAGCTTACCTTCAGCAAGGAGATTTCACTACATAAAACAAAGGAAATCAGAATTGAACGGGGCAATGTATATCAACTTCTTACTAGAAATGAACTTATGGCAGAAATTTACCTTCTGAAAATGGAAGTTCAGTCCTATACTTCTATGACAAGTACTTGCTTATACACAGAAAAGTAATTTTCTATGAATTCAAAAATTATTCTAAAATTGACAGTTGATGTAACTTAGTACTAAGATGTTTATTGCATTGAACAGTAATGTGTTAATTATCTGAGTGCGTTAAATATCTTTAACTAATTTTAACTTAATTTTAAAGTGTATAAATACTTCTGCAAAAGTCCTATAAACTGTCAATCAATTTGGCTTGTGGAAGTCTGATATATTAGTTTCAACGTTTAAAGAGAAAATATTTTATTTTATAAAATAGGCACGATGACATAATAGAGACATTCTTATTAAAGAAAACCGTTGATTACACATCCTAAATGAGCTCAGATTCGTTCGAAAGGGCCTAGTTGTTCGCGCGAGACAAAGTGCACTGTATGATGTCAGATAACTTGTGTTCACCAATTATCACATGGTGTAGCGTCAATTAACAAGCGCTTGCAGAGGCGCTTTCGCATCCCATGGATCAAAGTGGAAGGCGGAATTAAGTAGGAAACAGCTTTATTCCATGGCTGATGGCTCGGTGTAAAATATGTTCTGTAAAGTGCGGCGTAGAGGCGGCCCCCGCGCACAGCCGGTGACCCGAGACCATAAATAAATGCTTGCGTGAGGTTTACATACTACTGTGAATTCTTTGGAGGGTCCTTTCCATTTGGATAAGATTTTCAAACATCGCCCTCGGGAAAGCTTCAGCTACTTCACTAAAAACCAGCTTGGAGATTTTTCTTTCTCTTTTTTGTTTTTGTTTCCTGAAAGCGATGTGTCGCTACAATTTGTTCTCTTATTAAAAGGTCGAAGACAAATGTTTTAAAGACTCTTGTACATATCTACATTATTTTTATTATTCAATCAATTTTTATTATTATATATTATATATATGTTCTAACATAATGTTTAATTTAATGCAGAATTGATTTTAATAATTTTAATTGAATATAAAATTGAATATGAATATTGTATATATGTTTAATTATAAAAAACATTTTTGAAGGAGTTGAAATTAGCTAAAGATATTTATTGCACTCAGATAATTAACATATTACTGTGCAATGCAATAAACATCTTGGTACTAAGTTACATCAACTGTAAATTTTGGAATAATTTGAATTCATAGAAAATTACTTTTCTGTGTGTATGTTTTATTAATTCACCAAGTAGAAAAGGAATTCCATAAAATTTGAGAGAAAACTTTTTAATTTATATTGTTTGATAGTTAAACTATTTAAAATGACCTTCACTGTTGAAAATACTATTAATTGAAGCTAGCAGAGTATCAGCAAGCTTACCTTTAGCAACGAGATTTCGCTATATAAAACGAAGGAAATCGGAATTGAACGGGGAACGGCTTCATTCGATAGGCGATGCTCGAAAAGAGCATTATGGTTGTGTAGAGGCGGTTCCACGTACACCCTAGCGATCCGGCACCATAAATAAATGCTCGCGCGAGGCTTATGTACTACTACAAGTCGGCCTCAGAGGCTCGAGCACCACCCGACTAGGGTAACCAGGAGGAACGCCATGGCCGATCAAAACCGACAGCCTCCTAAGAGGAACAAGCTGACCTAAAACATCGGTACTGCATGATTCATAGAGGACAGGAGCGGTAACTCCAGGGCCTCGGAAGAGAGATGCGTTTCCGATGATATCTACTTCTAACGCGTGCGCTTTGCATGGAAAATAAGAAGCAGATGTCACTTACAATTTCTTACGAATTCTGCGGAAATATTCCTTGGAAGATGATTTTCCTGAAAAGACTTTAGTCTTTGTAATTGCTCGAGAACATAACCTATCCATTACTCTTTGCTATTGAGCTGGTACGTTGTATGAATACGCTGAAGAATATAACCGTTTAGGTTAATGACTAGATCAGAAAAATCGTTGAATATTCAAAAATATGTAAGATATCCAGAGTAAAGTACTCAACCAATGAGTAAAACAAATGTGAGGTTAGGTTTCATTTCTGTAACGCATTAGCAAAAATACGAATTTGCCATTGCAACGATACGTACGAAATTATGTTCCCGTTTAAAAACCCACCATACAAAAAGTACATATTAATCGATGACTAAATAAAAATACATAAACTTCATGTAA
The DNA here is from genome assembly GCA_014737505.1 of Bombus sibiricus. Classification (NCBI taxonomy): domain Eukaryota; kingdom Metazoa; phylum Arthropoda; class Insecta; order Hymenoptera; family Apidae; genus Bombus; species Bombus sibiricus. The sequence goes on along the minus strand of JACXIM010000128.1, from coordinate 821,004 downwards.
AAGAATTTTATTTTAAGTTTCATGGCGTATATAATTCAGCCCATCCATTTATCTGTCATCCAGCCATTTTAATTCAACATTGGAAGAATTACCTACTAATACCAGGATAGTTCATTTCAGGTTACTCTAAAGTTAGCCTGTGAGTGGGTTTCAAACAAACGCGAGTCTACTGGTATTCTGGAATTGAAATTGAAGCTTGAAATTGAAATAAGACGCGTTTCGCTTTGGCCGCGAGGCAAGATGCGTCCGGTAGCCGAAAATATGAGCAAACATCCTAAAATTGTAGGATAGGAAGTGTAGAAACTGCCAACAATGTAGCATGAAGGAGGAAGAGGGGGTAGTGAGAACACAGGGAGGTATACAACACGATAATCCAGCGAGACCGTGGCAAATTGCGCGTGAAATATTCGCAGCGCGCCAAGAGAGACACAGGCCTCGATCGGATTACGCGTGTCCCGAACGAAAAACTGCTACGAAAATGATATCGTTCGCATTCTCGCGTCTGGAAATAAATCGATCCACGGATACACACGCGTCCCTCTCTTTGCGTTCGTTTGTGTGTTTTTGTTCGACCTTAGGCGAGAGCCTCTAGCATCGCGGCGGCCTGCGCGCTACTCGCAGACACGTAAAGAGTCGCAGCTGACTGTATTGTTCCCGTTGAAGGTAAGTCATTAATTTTCCCGCGGCAGCAACGCTGTCTCAGTCGTTTGTGTGTGCCGTTTCCTATATGTATGTGTGTGAATGCGCGCGCGTGCCTTCGTACAGTGTGTCACGGACCAATGTTCGAAGGATCATTGCCAATTAATTTTTAAAAATCTGCTTGGCATCGTGTACCATTGCCTGCAATCTATAGTCGCGGTTGTTTGATTGGTTACACTGTTAGATGGCGATGTCGATGCTCGATGAGAATCTTAATGACGTTTCTAGACGAATAATGGATGTATGTTTTATTTCAAGTCTAGATGGCACCGTTACTAAGAACATTAGAATTCTTCAGATTAAATTAACTAGATTTTTATTATAACGAGTGAAAGTATGAAGAATTTACAAGATGCAGTAAACGTTCGTGAACCTGATCAGATCGTGTCATCGACTTGCTGTGTTCTTCACCCCACTCTGCAATATTTCAGACTCGATCTAATCTTAAGTTTGACAAACCTTGATATGCATTGTATGGTTTCTTGCTGTAAATATTAAGCGAAAGATAAGATCAGCAGGGTTAATCAACACATATGTAGCGACGCGTGAGCTAGAGGACAACTCAAATCATGTTTTCGTTTTGGCCTCGGAGTAGCAATATCGTTAGGATACACGTAATGTATCCTAACCTAAAATAATAAATAAACTCCGGGCAAAACAATGTCGCTGCCCGACCAGTATAAATAAACGCGACTGTAAGAGTTTTAGTTACCAACGAGTTAGCGATCTTATTTGCGATTTACACACTGTCTTTAGCGAATTTATTTATTAATTATTTTAAATACACATGACGTTTTTAACATCTCGTCATATAAATAACAGCTCAATGAAACAATACTCTACACATATAAGCGTTTCACAGAAGATGTTTATTAGTAGACGTACAAAATTGTGAAGATGCATGAAAATGATTGAATTACTCAACACTTTTCTTTTAAACCGACTGCAATACTGAAAGATTCCTAAACGCATTCCTAGTCCAGTAAATTCCAAAGTTATATTTTCGCCCGTAGTCCATGCAGAATACCAAGGACGTTTGTGGCTCGGTGAGAGCGTGTAAGGCAGAGCACGTAGAGAGCACGGAACATTGAAAGGCAAGGACAGTGACATGAGTATCGGTGCCGTGGCGAGCCATACGTTATTCCACGAATGCATAAAGAGGCCTAAACGCTCTTATTATCGAAAAAGCATCGGGGATAGCCGCGCACTGTGAACGGAAGATAATGCATTCGGAGGTTGTCTGTAGCTTCGAGTCGCGTGTTTCGAACGATCGAACCGTTGCCTGATGGATGGAGACGCGTATCCACTGTACACCCATTCTTCCTCAATGCCGTTCCATCGTCTTCCCTCTACGCACACACAGATGTCCCACGCGGGTCCATCTTCCTCGCGTCCCGTTTCTCTTCTTTCAGTGCCTCTCGTAGCACAAAAGTAACCCCTCGGCCGCAGGACAGTTTGTTGCGCGCGCGTCAATTCGATCCCCTGCGTCCACGCACTTGAAGATGGCTAATGTGTTGTTGTGGATTTCATGGGGCTGAGTGACCCACTGAAAGCACACCGTCTAATTTTGGATCAGCTGTGATTTATCGTGCTATGTTTCCAAGGATTGAACAAGGATTACGGGGATCAAAAACCAGACTTACGAGGAATCGTACGATAATTCGAAACCAAATTCTACATGACATCCAGCTCAGTAGCGAACTATTTTTCGTTGAAAATGTTAGGCCAATTAAGGCTCGCCGAGGGGATCGTGTGTATCTATCTTCTGATGATTCCAATTTTCTAAATTTTTTCAACCACTTGCACGGACCAAAAAATACGTAGAACCAGCAAATTAAGAACGATAGGGTTCGATAGTAAATAAAGTTTCTTCTGGAAATTATACAGTCGCTGTCTCGTGTGCCGGAGGAGCTGCGAACGGTTCAAGGTCATCGAGCATTCCAGGCACGTACGTCAATATTCCGTCGGTCCGCGAGCTCGCATAAAAGAGACGAAAGAAGGAGAGCCAAGTGCGACTTTCGTTGCCTGTCAACGGCTACAAAGTGCAGAAACGGTGGGGGTTGGCGTCGGCAACGACGAGAGGCGTTAATTGAATTTGGGTTCGTGTGGATTATTGTGAAGCGTTTAAAGCGGCCAGAAACAAACCTATTTGCGTCGGGGAGCTTTCTCGTGGAAGATAACAAATGATCCACGAGGCGGCCGGCTCGCAAACTTCGGCATAAAAGCTTCACCGGCAGAGAGAACCCGTCGTTCTCCCTCTCTTTCTCTCCCTGTTCGTCGAGGGATCGGGCATCGTTTCCTTCTTCAACCCCCTTTGCTGTTCTTTCGTTCGTTTTACCCGCGTCGCCCCCCCCTCCCTTTCACCGACACGTTCTTCTCTCAGGGAAACCTCTCGCCGTGCCACGCGGATTGAAAAGCAATAGTTTTTCAATCTATTTATAACTGTCCGCTTCACACGGCCAACGCGGAACCAGAATGATCTAATTTGATTAGACCGCTTCTTCGTTGTGTTCTCTCCTTTTCTTTCAAAGGTAAAGCGCGATATTAGATTTAACAGACAGTGGATGTTGAAAAGTATTTGACCTCGAAACATGTCGCTGTTATATAACGTGAGTTGGAGAGATAGCGTAGATTTATTATAATGCAGCAGGATTATGGGTTATGGGTCTGTGATATGAGAACAAACAGTTTCTTCAAATGTACGAAGAGAACAGCGAAGACTGAGATCAAATTTCCCTGACAGAGTCGCAGCGCCACGTATTGAACTCTCTAGGGTGGACAGAATGTCTTGGAAAAAGTTAATACACATGAACGCGTTTAGGGCCGTGTTACGTGAAAGCGACGATGGTTTTAAGTATAGAAGCGTCCACAAGATGTCACAACTTTCACGGAGGCCAGCCATTAACACCTCAAAACAATGATACAGATCAGATCACAATATCGTCAGCCGTCATTCAGCCCACACTTTGCTGCTGTCTGACCAACCCATTCCACCCACGTGATCCACGTACCTCGACAATCCGAAAAATGGATGGGCTCGCAACGTCCAAAGTGTCTCTCTTTCCTCGCCTACTGTTCTCTGAAGTCATATCGTCGATTCAGAAGAAGCTCGCCACGGCTCATAAATACAGAGCTTTGAAAATGATTGCTTGGCCGGAATGTTCGTGGGACGAGTGATGATTCGAACGTGTACGTTGTTTATCAGTGGAAATAGATCCGGCTTCCAACGCGGATTTAACACGGTCGACAGATCCTAGAGCTGTGCTGTCGGACGTACGGTAACAGGTGGATCGCGTAACGACCAGAGCGGATGGAGGCGAGCGTCGAGCAGGACACGGCGTTTTCCTCGTCGCGGAATGTCGACAGGTCATTGATTTTGCGATCTTTGGCCGGCGATCGGCCGCCAGCTGCGAAAGCACCGAAAGGTCACAAATCAACCGGGATAGGGTCTGAATGACGCAAAACACGCCTAGATAAATTTAAATCGCGCGCACCGACCCGGGCCGAGTCTAGCGTTTTCGCGATACCTCCGATGCGATGGTCGCGACTGGCTAAGAGCCAGTCGTCGATGTGGTCCGACCTGATCCCTATCGTCCACGAGGTAACTGACTCCATGCGAGGAACCCTTTACTCGAATAGTCGTTGCGCTAGGAAATATGAGGTTTCTTGGAAACGACGTGATCTCCATTACACAGATTGGTTATGCAATTGGGGGAAGCTTCAAAAGAACAGTTCTTTGGAGGATGAAGCTTTGTGCAAACGTGGAACCACAGTGGTAGTTTAATTAATTTCCATTATGATCACCTTATTGAGATATTGATGACTTTCGTATTTTCAAGAAGTTCCTCAAATTGTTCCTGAACTTGGTTATGTGAGGTAGAGTTGCAGACTGATTACAAGATTATGATCATGTTCTTCGGTAATTTCGCTTATGATTTTCTTCTTCAGGTTGTTTGATGTTGTTTCTGAACTGGATCATGTGAACTACAAGATTAAACAACGAGATATTGGAAGCTCGAGAAAAGTTGAAAAACTGTCAAAAGATTATAATTACGTTCTTCGGTAATTTTGCTTATGATCTTCTTCTTCAAGTTGTTTGGTGTTGTTTCTGAACTGCATCATGTGAACTACAAGATTAAACAACGAGATATTGGAAGCTCGAGAAAAGTTGAAAAACTATTAAAAGATTATAATTACGTTCTTCGGTAATTTTGCTTACGATTTTCTTCTTCAGGTTGTTTGGTGTTGTTTCTGAACTGGATCATGTGAACTACAAGATTAAACAACGAGATATTGGAAGCTCGAGAAAAGTTGAAAAATTATTAAAAGATTATAATTACGTTCTTCGGTAATTTTGCTTATGATTTCTTCTTCAGGTTGTTTGAAGTTGTTTCTGAACTGGATCATGTGAACTACAAGATTAAACAACGAGATATTGGAAGCTCGAGAAAAGTTGAAAAATTATTAAAAGATTATAATTACGTTCTTCGGTAATTTTGCTTATGATTTTCTTCTTCAGGTTGTTTGAAGTTGTTTCTGAACTGGATCATGTGAACTACAAGATTAAACAACGAGATGTTGGAAGCTCGAGAAAACATCAGTTCACTGTTTTGCAATATTTTCATTAGCCACGAACGGCGGTTCGAGGTTGGGTCGAAGACATCAGACACGTGCTGCAAGAAACGAACAGCAGCGGAGAGTTAGCTTTTTTTCAGAAGTTAGTCATAGTCTGCCATCTGTTCCATTTTCCTCCATGCACGTTTTGTAATTATCAATTACACAACGATTTCTTTATCAATCACGATGTCGGCCATACTTTCATAATGAAATATTCCTGACTATTCATTCGACGAATAATCTCGTCGGGACTTTCGTTTCTCAGCTAAGAATTGTCTTGGAAGCGCCACGAGAGAAAAGTAAATACTCCAGGGTTGAGAGACGGGAAATCGGATTTCGACTAAAAATACCACGCTTTCCTTCTTCTAAGATTTCCACGTATACTAAATGGAAAATAGAAATTCCTGTTTTGAAACCTGGCAAGAGAACGGACCAAAAGAGAAATAAAAAAGAAGACGAAAAATAAAAGGCACGCGAAACAGTTAGCCGAGTATCCAAGAGTCGAAACAACGACAACTTTTTAAGAGGCATTATCTCGTTGACTCGGCCCTGAGATCTTGAGGCCGTGGACCACCTAGGCTTGAAAGATGCAATCGTAATTGCATAATAGACACGATAAACTGGCCGGGTTATTTATGAACCTACACTCTTCTTTTGTCGGCCGTGTCAATGGGGAGCTGGGATTTGAACGGTGCTGGATGTGTTTCAGTGGATCGGGCCACGATGTCGGGCCCGAGTAGATTTTAGATTTACATCGTCTTTGTCGTCGTGCCACGCGGTACTTCAGTCTCTTCTTCTTTTTCTTCCTCTTCTTCCTCTTCTCTTTCTCGTTCGGTTAATCTCTTCGGTCGAGGATTGATGATTTATAATTTCTCCGGACTCAGATTCCTGTTCGTAGTTATAAATACTTGTTGTTCTGGCGTTCGCCGCGTTGAGGCCTGATTTTCGTCGATAAACAGCCGTTGCTCTGTCCGATTTCTCTCATCGGCCATTCGAAACGCTGCTTTAGGGAATATTTGCAAACCTAACCTCAATATTTGATATACAGTGCAGGTCATAAGCGTTCAGAAAATATGATGTGAATGAAATAATAGATTTATAATAAAATAACTAGGAAGTAAAAACAGTGATTAATAAATATTCTAATGCTTATTTCTTTCTAGTTTCTTTTCTTCTTTCTCCGAATTCTTCTTTAAAGAAGGGCGCCATATTGGCGTTCGCATGATCCATCGTATGATTATTTTTAAATATAAATAGATACGTAAATATTATAAGCATTCCACTTTGGATATTACGTATATCTTCGCACTTTTTCATCTTCAAATTTTCCTTAAACACGTAAAAGTGCTCAGTCTACTCACGAGTCACGATCATCGCAAATCATACTGTTACTTCGATCGGCTACATGTTGCTCTTCGCATTTCCATCGTTATCGCTATCATCGTTGTTAGCCACGCCAGTTCCTACTATGCAACGTAGACTCTATAGAGTTCTTCACTTTGCAACGGCCATTTTGAGAAAATAGAAGCAATCGCGGCGCGATGTTTGCACCTTATCACTCGCGCCTTCTTCGGAGTTCTAATTTTTTTTTTCTTTCTTTTTTTTTTCTCTCTTACAACGAAAGCTGATTCTCTGGCCGAAGGCCGAATTCCACGACGTTCTTTCCGTACATTCCACACGGAGGTTTTCGTTTAATGAAATGCAAAGCATCTCTTGCATCGCGTAGCTCAACGAGCGCTGGATTTTTTGTCTACGTTTTCGGAATGCGCAGCATTCGCGGTCGCGCTTTCACAGAGAATGTTCGTGCGTCAAGAATGGTCGTTTTGCATGTTAACCATAAGACCTGCTTTGTTACTTTGAGCTCTATTTATATAAAATGCAGCGTTGCACATGGCTACATGTTTGCATCGCTAATTTGTCCAGCAATGGAAAGTTAATAAAAAGTGACTACGTATATGAATAATATACATTCAATAAAAAATAAACGGAGCACGGTAGAACGATGTCAAATTGATGCAATCATCGGAGATTTTTTCGAACAATACGATCATATGTCATAAGTGTAATTAACTGTTTAAATATTCCTGTGATTTCCGCCAATTGTATACTTGCACCAAATATCTCGTACAGGAGTTAGATAAAATAATGGAGACACCCCTTATATGTCATATACATAGACATATAAGAGATATTCCCATTATTTTATCATAAACATGTACGTATAACACATAAGACATATAAAAGGTATTCTCATTATTTTGTTCAACTGCTGTAACTTCTACATACGTGTCCAGATTTGTTCCAAACTTTACTAAAGATAGCCAGGTCTCATTACAGTACTATTGGGTTGGCAACTAAGTGACTGCGGATTTTGTCATTAGGTGGCATTGATAAAATCCGCAGTCACTTAGTTGCCAACCCAACACAATACATTTTCGACTTTCGCACGAGAAATCGCCCACGATTTTCGATACATGCTGTAGTTTTCGAATCGACAACTTCTTCCATTTGTTCTTGTAACTCGTTTTCATAATTGTTTCTTCCTATCGTTCTAAAAACGGATAATTGTAACGAGATAGATAAAGAGGGCGTGGAAGAAATAACCTTACTTTTAGGTTGGCAATTAAGTGATTGAGGATTTTGTCATTAGTTGGTAATGACAAAATCTGCAATCACTTAGTTACCAACCCAATACAATACATTTTCGACTTTCGCATGAGAAATCGCCCACGATATTCGATACACGCTGTAGTTTTCGAATCGACAACTTCTTCCATTTGCTCTTGTAAATCGTTTTCATAATTGTTCTTTCCTATCGTTCTAAAAACAGATAATTGTAACGAGACAGATAAAGAGGGCATGGGAGAAATAATCGTACTATTGGATTGCACTATTGTGATTAATAATTTTAAACATAACATCTAGAGGTCAATTAAACAAAAATATGCAAAACATTTTATCTAATGAAGTGGTTTATTATAAGTGTTAATTTAATAAATAGACGAGTGATAAAATTATAGTAGTCAGTGTATATTAAAATCACTTTAAATACAAGTACAGAGATAGTGAGTGCCGGTAATCATCGTAACCATCGCTCGCTCAATGCTACTGTTCAACTCTACGCTTGCTATTCGACTGTATGTCTCTATTGGGTTGACAACTAAGTGATTGCGGATTTTGTCAATACCATCTAATGACAAAATCCGCAATCACTTAGTTGCCAACCTATAATATGTGACATAAGTTACGTTTACATATCACAATTTTCTCAAATAATACGAACGATTTTACTTTTTAAGTTAATGTAATTATTGCAATGGTGTAAAAAGCCTTCTATTGGTGTATAAAGCTGGCTATTTGGCCCTCAGACGACGAAGACTGGATCAATTTTCACTCATACGGATTTCATGTTTATTACTTTCTTTTAGGTTGGCAACTAAGTGATTGCGGGTTTTGTCAATACCACCTAATGACAAAATCCGCAGTCACTTAGTTGCCAACCCAATAATACAATTTCAAATGTAAAAATCACGACGGATCAGATCCGCAGGCTAAAAAGACATTACCCTTTAGATTTAAGCATTAGATTCAATTCAAACACTTATTAAACACGACATAGTACAACGCCATAATAATTTACTTACAATTCTCAATGAGAATTGATTGTAAAATTCTTCCAAATGAAAAAAAAAATGTAGAAATTTCAAAACTTCTTTTCTCGTATTCTTCGAATATTCTCATGAGCTGTAGATATGAATATCATAATGCAGATTAATATTGAAAATTGTAAATTTCACGAACGACAGAAGAGATTGGTCAACGAAACACCGAGGCTCGACTAACAATAAAGCAAAGTCTCCACTCACTCGACCCATAAACTTTTATAGTTTCCAAGCATCGGGTAAACTGAGCTGCTCGTTATCATTAGGTCGCGAAACGTCGATGGTTTTATTGCTTTCCTTGGAATTCCACGATCGATCGGTCAGATGGAAACGGACGATAAACCGCCGCTACTCGCTATTCCTATCAGATAATCGTTTAGATGCATGTGGCGGCGAGGGTTAACGGTGGTGAGTATTCTAAATATACATTCGTCGAGTCCGCTGTCGACCAGAGAAGCTCTATCATGCTTGCGCGTAGAGCTCGCGACGGTTGTTGGAATGCGACACGCGGCCGTTTCAGATTCTGATGCTGTTCGGCTCGCTTAATCGAGCAATTCTACTTGTGCGGCTCACCAGTTGCTCGCCTCCTCACCGATAGTGCTGCCGCGGCCAACGCGATTAATTGCACGTCCACCGAGATAATCCCGCCTTCCTTTATGCGGATATCTGAATCACGCTGGATGTCCGTACGTTTGATCAAACGACGCTGCTTGGCTTTTCGCAACGATGGACGTGATACTGATGGCAGTAGGTGATTTACAGTGAATTTTGGTTTGCATTTTTTTTTATGAAAGTATAATTATAAAATTTTGAAGGTTATACTTTCTAAGTGATTTCTTTATTCATCTTAGGACTGATAATTTTTTCACCCTTTTCAACCCTCAGTTTTTACATATCGACTAATTGTATAATTTTATTATTTAACCAGTTAATTGTTTAATCGTTTACAGTTCAGTTTGATCGTGTCTATGTTTACCCTGTTGGTGTAAATTTTATATTTGAAATAATAAATATTTCCAATATGTTTCCAATATTATGCAAATTTCTTTCTATTGACAATATTGTTTATTATGGTGACAAAATTTTCATTCTTTAACCCTTTGCACTGGGAATTCTATTTCAATTTCCTTAGCAGCAACTACCAACGCTTTTAAGTATTTTATTTGAAATTTACTTTAAGTGAATTTCTTTCTTCCTTTATTTATTTAAATTGTCTCATTTTTTTAGTTAAAGTAAATTATTCTTGTATTAGAAACCTCGTCATTAAAGCCTGATATTATCAGAAGATTCTTCCATCATGCTTAGGAATAACTTTTTATTGTAAGCAATCTGCATACAGCATGTTTTCTGTAGAATGACTCTGATGTTCCAGGGTTGATAAAATACAGTGCAAAATTGAGGTTCTTTAAGACGGTAGAATCCTCATTATCAGAATATCGATTAACCCTCTGCACTGGGAATTCTATTTCAATTTCCTTAGCAGCAGCTCTCAACGCTTTTAAGTTCTTATTTGAAATTTACTTTAATTAAAAAATAAGAGAATTTAAATAAACAAAGGAAGAAAGAAATTCACTTAAATGCCAGTTTTATTCACACTGTTGTTGTACTTTCTAATTTTTAAGAGTATGATATATCTTGAAACACTTTCCAAAATTTCACAAAAAAAGCTGGGACTCGGCAAAGGAGGTTCTGAGATAAAAACTGACGTCGAGTCACATCGACATATCAGTGCAGAGGGTTAAGGGTTACTTAATGATTCCCTTAATTGATAGTGTCATCCACGATAGCCTTAAACCAGTCCAGTCCCTGATACTGCACACTAAAAATCAGCTGCTTAAACAATCCTCATCTATGGAAGATCTTGTTTATACGTGGAACTGGCCATGCCATCCCCGATCACGCTGTCACGAGAGACACAGAAAGGACAGCAGAACCGAAGGAGAACGGGGTCTAGCGAGGTTATCCCGGTCACGCGTTAGTCAGGCTGAACCAGCCGATCTGTCAGTCAGTTCGGTCAGGAACAGTCTCGATGCTGGCAGCCGGTGACACGTTCGGTACACAGGCTCGGCTCAGTGCGAATACACGCGCCGCGAGGCCGGTTCTATTAAGAGCGAGCCACGAAAACGCTAGACGACACGAGGTGACACCGAGATGCCTGACACGACACGAGCCTGCGCTTAGCGCGCAGTCTTTCATTCTACACCACACCGGTTGCCTTGGTGTCTTAACAGCACCGACAGCTATGCGACTCGTTGACCCTGTCGTTATTTCGCTCTTCTCCCCTATGGGCACGTCAAACATTTTTACGCAGTGAGACTCCCTCGGTGACGCTCGATGGAGCAAACACCCGATTTTCTTCGGGAATTATTATTAGGCTAGACGCTGCTTCTTGCTTTTCCAGAAAGTAAATCTTTCAGAGTTTGCAGACAGTTTGATGGGTTGGGATGGCGGTATTCTTTTCATCTTCCAAGAAGTTTCAATCAAGTTTGATTCATTGATATATTTGTGTGTTGTTGTTAGGATTATGGGAAATTTTAAGCTGCAAAATGCACACAATGTACAAACATATTGTAATAGGGCATCTAAAATGTTGTATTTTGAGTTATAATAATTCTCCAGGTTCCATTTTTTATTTATATTTGTAAAAATATGAATCTGCATGAATATCTTCAGTTTAGTTATTATTTCATCTAACTAGCAATGATGTAGTCTTTGCTAGACGATTGTGAATAACATTTTTAATTGTATTTTATTTTCCTATATTCTTCCTCTTAATTGAAGAATCTAAGAAATTTGAAATTTGGAAAAGAAACATAAAAATATGTTCGTTTGTAACTCTTGATATTTGGTATCAATGTGGTATTGTGCTGACATCTGTAATTTCTATAATTACCAACGACCATTGCAAATTGGTGAGAATTACGATCCTCTTCTTGCACGACCACGTTTCATTCCCGCTTCCTCCCCTTTTCTTTTGTTTATGCTGAGCTATCCGGACGTCTAGCGTAACACAAAAGCGAACGCTTGCAGCTGCTGCGAGTAGTAAGACACACATCGTTGACGGTCCGTATATTTTGTCATAAGTTGCTCGATGAGTAACGATAGGAACGATACAAACGTAATTAAAGTTGTACAAGCCCCTATCCTTAATTATTCGCTATTTTTCTGATCTACTAGCAAAAATGAAACAAAATGAAAACAAGATGATAGCATATGGTGTGTCTATCATAACAATCTAATGAAACTTGCAGTATGAGCAATAACGATCCCTCAAAACGAACACGATGATTCATTGAGAAAGAGAAAAGATACATATGATACTTTACATTTGAATTTCAATAAAACTGAAAAAACCATTAATTAATATGTAGCGACATTCGACACCAACTAGTGTCGAACGACAGCAGCGCAGTGGTTAGCGCCTTAGGTTACGAACGTTAAGATACAAAAATGAGAAGAAAAACAGCAGTACCCCAGTAGCGACATCTACACCAGCAGCAGAACCTTATCTCAACAACTACTAACACTTACACCTCAAATATTTAACACGTAGGATCTGACCAGAAACACACTTTCGTTCGGAAGAAAGAAAGGAAGAAGGGAAAAGAAAGAAAGAGAATTTTAATAATACAGCGCGAATGCAAAGAAGTAAAACGCTTAATGCACTATTCAGAGCGAAAGCAATTGCAGAGAAAGATTGATTGCCAGTAGTTAGCGGAGATTTTTTCGCCGATTCATTCGCGTTCGAGAGATCCGATCTGGCCTCCATTAATAGTAACACGCTCTCGTAACAAACGCTTAATAAAACGTTGTTCCACGGCGATTCGCGTCAGCCAGTTTTTCTCTAATTACCGTGATACCTTGCTCACCAAGAAGGAAAAGAAAAACAACAGGCACGCGTGTCGTTAATTGCTTGCCGCCTTTCCGTTCGTTGAACTGATCGCGATTCTTCGTCCGCCCAGCGAACAGATTTATTCTTTCGCTAGGGAAACCCGATCGGAGATGTCGTGTCTTACGCCCACACCCGTTCAATTATCGTCGTGTGATCCAGCAAGCAGCTTAATTTCGACGGTTATTTTCGGTGTTCGAGATAATGTTACGAGGAAAAGCTAGTCTCGTGTTTTTTCGCTCGCCTTCTTTGTCTTGCTTGTCGTGGAATAAAATGATTTACGTGTTTACGTTCGCGTGGACTAAGTGTCTCTCGAGGACCGACAGTCAACTATATATGACAAATGGAGCAAGATTTCGAATAGTAAATGCACATTTTACACAATTCGTATATAGAATTTCAATTGAAATGGAAGATTGCTGTACTATAAACGTTTTAAATTCTACGTAAATGAAACATCTGTCGAAAGGACTCGATTGTTCAATTCAAATCTCCTTGTCTGAGGTAAATCAAAGAGCGATAAAAGCTGATCTATACTGTTGAGAATTTTGGATTTTAATTGCCGAAATAATGATATAGGAATACTAAATTTACACTTAGAATTTATATTAGGATAGTTATATATTTATTTGATAAACGATTTCAAAAATATTCATCGATACACACTTGCACGCGTCTCACCTTCTTCCATACCAAACTGTTAATCGACTGAACAGTTTACATTCGTTTGTTTTCGAGACGCAGCGCACACACATACTTCCACACACTGATATTCGCATACAAGTATCACTACCATGCAGTAACCTAGTCTAGCACATAAAATTATATATATTTCGATATATACAACGAATAGGAGAAAGTTTCAAAGAATAAATAGAAATTTAAAATTTGTCGCATAAATGTTGAGGAAAATATTAGGTTGGTATGATCACTAGTTCCTACATGCAAAGTTGGTACGACTTCTAACGACGCTCTTTTGTTTTGGCGTCCGTCACGTGTTAATTATCTGAGTGTATCCGGCATGTTCGTATGGCTGTACATGGTGGTGAAATACAGAATATAAAAACTGAATCTGTGCGAATCAATTAAATATCGAACTCCAAAACCTATTTAATAACAATAAAATCATCTTTATATCTGTATAGAAATTAAGAAATTCCTCTATCATTCATACAGTGGAATTTAAAGAATAACGTGTACATTGCCAATCAGGTAATTCAAATTTGCACATAAAACAGAAGAATGCGTTCAATCGTTCACGTTCTAACCAAATTTTCTTGTTCAAAACGAATGAAAGAGCACTGAAAGGACTGAAAAAAAATAGATTACTGTCCGGTAAACAATATTACAACAGTTTTGCGTGCTCCAAAAGGAAGGAAGGACGGTCGATCGCGAGTCCGAAACAAACGAAACGAGGCTCGACTTTCACCGGGACCCGCATTCTTCCGTCACACAGGCCGGTGCATCGACGTTGACAAGACGCGGCTAGCGATTAATCATCGCGTCGTGCGGGAAAAGAAAGAAAGTTTTAGCCCCGTGTATTCCAGTCACGGTGGATCGCGCCAGTTCGCCGCCGTATCTTTATCACCGACTGATAATGGATCATTATCCAGCTCTCTTTGTTCCGCCGGTTGAACGAACCCGTGGCCGAATACGAATCCGCGGACGCATTCACGGATTATTCAAAAGGCGGTCCTTACTCTCTCTCTCTCTCTTTCTCTTCTCTCTCTCTCTCTTTCGGGCTCGTACGCGTGTGCACGCTCGCGTCAGAGTTGTTGTGAGAGGGCTCTGTTGTTGCAAATCCTTGGTCGTGGCATTCTTTCACAGCATTGGCCCGATGCGACGTGGACGAAACGCGCGGACGAGTCATTAATCATCGGTGGCGGAGGATTTAGAAAAAGCATCCGACCGGTGTCCTTCTTGATGACAGAGCCTAGGCACAGCTTGTTCTCTGGCTAATAGTTTGATACGCGTTTATGCCGCACGCGATGAACCGCGATTTTATTATTCGATCGACACAATCACGTTCTTTTTTCCTCGCTGCTTTTCAGTCGCCCTTTTTTACCGACGTTTTTATAGACGTTACCGACTGTTTATATTGTCCGATATTGTTAGATATTGTTTGTTCTGTGGAATATCTAATCTTATTGTATTCTTCAAATCTCGCGATAAACACACGTTTCGATAAACTAAGAAATTTTGTAATATTTTTAGAAACACCAACGCACGATTAAAGGATGGAAAATCATGGATATTGACAGTGATCTTTTCGTGCATTTAAAAATTTGTAAAAAGTAAGAAGATGCGATTGAGTGTAAAATTATTCAGAGAACGCGACAGAGTTAAAGGACGCAGTGGATGATATGTCGCGTTCGTTTCGTTGTTTAACAGAGACAATGTGGTACAAGGACATGAAGGGAAAGTTCGTATTCATTGAATAGCATTTAACAGCATTGTTAGATTAGGGATTAGAGAGCGCGGAATTTTACTTGTTCAAGGTTATTTCTTTAAGATACATCAGGTAAAGAATTCTTTTGTTGTTATTCATTCACCTTAATGTTAGAGATTGGATAAAAATATTTTTTGAAATAACATTGAACAATAGATGCTAACATATATTCAACGATTTTATAACATATAGACTGATTTGCAAGTAGATTGATACACCAAAAATAACAACTAATCACTATTCTTGTAACAGATTCTGAATGTGGTGATTATCGGCTTTGGAATCTTCAGCGTCGAATCGACTACTTTCAATTTGCAGTCGCTTTCAACGCTACCATCCGATCGGACCAACTCCACCCCCGCATTTAATTTCCAAATCTCCCGTGCATCGTCACCATCAATAATCTCCGCCCCCGTCTTCTGCATGTTGCTTCTTCTTACTTCCAAGTCCATCTCGCGTATTTATATTTATCATATTTATTTATTTTTTCTTCACATTTATTCTCTATACATTCCCCTTATTCTGATTGATTTGGAAAATGACCAATAATCTATTTTCTAGTTGGATGCTTGGATTTTTATGAAATTGACGTAGCAACCATTAGAAGAATACAAGAGGAACCTTAATAGCTGAAAAATACATCCACTGTCTGCTTTATTTGAATATTTTCCATTTTGAATATTCTTAAAATTTGAGTAAAATATAATTATCAATTTAGACTTGCTAATATTTAAAAACTGTCAAAGCAATTTACCTAATTCTCTAAGCCATTTTTCCAGAAGTTTCTCCAGTTTCTCAATTCTAATTAAAAATTCCGACCAAACACTTACTCTAAAAACCTCTTCAATTGAATCGATTCTACTTACATTTTACTCAAACGTATTAAACTCTTAACAACCTCCTATGCCAATTCTGCTTCCCTCAAACTATTGCCATTTTATAATACAAACTAACATACCAATGACTTTATAGTTAACATCGTACAGTATCGAACTACTCGCGTGAGGATATTTCGAGCGTGCGGATGGCCAAGCGGATTGTCTCCACGCAGCGCCATAGGGCGTATCGACGTCAGCGGGACATGGCTGGCAATTAATCACCGGAAAGGATCCACAGCGAGGATCTACGGGAGGAGCACGCTGAGTGTCCCTCGGTGCCCCGTTCAGCGACGTCGGTACGCGTGCCGGCTTTATAGTTCGCGCGTTCGACTGTCGTATAATAATGAGCCAGCCAGAAAAAGGAATTCCGTTTGGCCGTTACAAAACGGCTAGGTGCGCGCTGGATAAACGATATGCGGGTTCTCTCCAGTCGGGCTACTATTTATTAAAAAGTCAGCTCGACGACGTGCTACATCGGGAGGAAAGTGATAACACGCGGCTCGAAAGGTCCGGTCATTAAGCTTCGCTGGACAGGAGGTGCGTCACTGGAAACTTTCCTCTGGAATCTCCAAAAGCAAGTTGATTTCCTCGTCAACGAGTTTCCACGCGAAGAGAATTTATTTTCTGTGAGAATTCTGCCGGATGAAAGTCACAGGTTTTGGCGGCTGGTCGGATCAAAACTTTCAATTTTTTATTAATAAAAAACCTTTCAATTTTTATTTAGATTTGTGTAGGACATTTTTAGAGGATGATCATTGACTTGGAATTTTTTTAAATTTATTCGTGCCTTTCGGCTTTGGACGACCTTCGGTTTTACATCTCTTACACTTATTTTGCTTTTTATATATCTACCTCCCCTCTTATCTACTCTATTGTACTCCCTTAATACTTGTACTACTGTATTGCACTCCCTTAAATTGTTCTATCTCTAAAAGCTAAAACTGATGACTAAAACTATTGCAACTTGTGACTACAAACTATTGCCACTTTTGGTCTTTTGCCTCATTGCTGTGCTACCTTCTTGTCTTTCCTCCCCGTCTTGTATTGCCCTTCTCTTCTCTATTGTTGCTTTTAATTCTGTTAGTCCTTCTCCAGTCTCATTCAGTGTTTCTTTCATGTCTTTTGGTCCTCCCGTTATTTCACATTCTTCTGTTACATGGCTCAGGTCTTCTTCTTTCCTTTTACATAGTCTGCATCTTTTTTCTTCCTCTTCTTTCCAGTATTCCCTTGCTTTGGTCTCGTTTCCACATCTGAATCTAGCTACAATTTTTCTGTCCTTTCACTTCTAAGTACTTTGGTAGCTCTCTTCTTTGCTTATTTTTCTGTAATGTTTGTTATATTTGGATTCCCTTATCCTTGTCCCCCTCTCTTCTGTTTCTCTCTTCTTTCTTCTATAATTTGGTCTGCTGTCATCCTTTCTTGCTCTTCTCTTGCTTCCATCTGTGTCCCTCCATTTTTCACCTCTTCTAGTCCCTTCTTTCTCTTTCTTGCTCTTTTATCTTCTTCGCCATTTCCCCAATTTCTCTCTCTTTTCTTTATGCACTCCTTTTTTGATTCTAAGGTTTTCTCTTCGTACCTTGCTGCTCTTTTTAATGCTTTGGAATTTTTTAATTATTCATTAAAATTAATAGAAAAATAATTGCTCAAGGTTGGACGTTTCACGCAAATTAAGATTTTCTTACAACACCACATTTCGCATGCTTTCCCACCGCTTACAAAGCCTGCTTTTCGCGCACGTGACCATGCAATATCTTAGCTACATCGCCGTCCCTGAGAGAGTCGAGCTCTCCCTTGCACACTGCTATTAATAGCCCGCTCATTATCGCTGTAAATGAGCCGATTCTTTAATATCCGCATTGACATGGATCTATGATGATCGTGAAGGGTTAGGTTGGGGTTAGGTTGGGGTTAGGTTAGGTGCAGTTTCGATCCGCTTAGCACCTGCTCGATTCGCTGATGCAAAACCATCGATATGGCTTTGCTCGCCTGTATCGATTAATAAAAAGAGAACAGGTAGAAATTGCAGCAGCTTGTAAGTGAATTCTATTATCTTCCATCGGTTCTAGTTTACCTCGGTTACCTTGTAAATCAACCTTATCAGATAGAAATCTAACGGCCAGATGTATATTAAGCGACAGCAATCGCAACACCTGAGCAGCAAATTCCATCGTTGAGGCTTCCTGAATCGATAAGATTACGCGAGCAACGATCAACGAGACATGATTCACCGATTTCATAATGAGAGTATCGAGCGTTATTGTAATTGGGATATTAAAATGTTAGCAGTAAATCGGCGAGGTTAGCCGCGAGCCGCTGATTGCGTGGCTGGAAAAGCAGAAGTAACAGGTTATTGGTATTTAAAGGCGACCTCGAGATTTCTCCTGATGCTCGTTGCCCGAGCTATTCATTACCGAGTCTTTTGCAACGCACAGAGGATAGGTGTAATAGGCGGAGTATCGTAATAACAGCGTTGCAAAATTATTTATGGCTCGGGCGTGCTGAGCAAATAGGTAAAACAGCTGCCAAGTGACCAGTTCGCGATCCGGTAGCCACGGTCGATGTATTAGCCGCGACTCGTTGAAATAATTAACCAAGTCGTGAAGCGTTACACGCGTTCAGCCCAGCTATTATGCATCGTACGCGTTTCATCCTCTTCCCCCTGTTCCTTCTTTCTGCATCGTTCGTGCGTAACGCTTCGATACATTGGATGATCGCGGATCTTGTCGCCTTCTCTTCGACTTGTGTTATGACACATTCTCAATTCGATAGGTCAATTTGATAGAAACACATGATTGCCTTTAGCTGATAATTCTATGCAACCTGTTCAAGCTAAGTTGATCGAATGTGGTGTCAGATGACTGCCACTCGTGGTCGTTCCACCTAATGATCATAAGAAACCACCATTGATATCTACTCGTAGACAACATAATTGAAGCTCAACCTTGAAAATAGCTTGGAAGATCCTTATTTATTTAGAAAGATCCTCAAATTTCCACAAAAAAATCTCAGACTAAAGACACAGACTTTATGTTGTCATATAAGGAGCATGTAATAACAGATCGATATATTTGTTTGGCAGGCACGGTGAACGCGAATGGCGAGGTGAAACGACAGAGGACGTCGTACACCAGGTACCAAACGCTGGAGCTGGAGAAGGAGTTCCACTTCAACCGCTACCTGACGAGGCGGCGTCGCATCGAGATCGCGCATGCCCTTTGCCTGACGGAACGTCAAATCAAGATCTGGTTCCAGAATCGACGGATGAAGTGGAAAAAGGAGCATAAGATGGCGAGCATGAACATTGTTCCGTACCACATGTCGCCGTATGGCCACCCTTACCAGTTCGCGCCCCACCCAGGCCAGTTCGCTCATTTGGCCACATAGGACGAGTTCTCGCCCGCCGAGCTCGGAGCACACGCTGTCCGGTTCCCCGGGATGTACGGCGAGCAGAACTTCTAAAAGGCTTTTTTCCTGTTCCCGGCTTGGCCGCCGTCACCAAAGACTATAGCAAGTCTCGCGTGACCTGGCGGCCCGGGACACTTCACTTCCAGTAGGACACGTGGTGAGACCCGACGAGGTCTGACACAGGCCACCGATGCCTCGACGGATTGTCACTCGTCAAGCAGAATTTCTACTTCTCTCTTTCTTTTTATTCTTATCCCTCTCCTTTTTCTTCCTCTACCCGGGCTTTCCGTCGTCTTCTCCCATCGTCTTTTTGCTGGTATTCGAGTACTACACGCGTTGCGTTCAGACGAAAGGGTTTTAGAGTTTTTATCACGAGGAACCTAGACCTGACGTGTTTAAACTTCAAGAAACGAAACTTCCTGAAATTCATCGTGATTTTACCATATTTTATGGTACTTTTTCTTACACGATCGATTGGAATTCGACGGTCCGTCGGTCTGTGCCTGTGTCCATCCATAAGATACTCCGTCACAATACAACTATTTGAAGTTGAAGGGAAGCCAAAAATTTTCTGCAAAGCACGCCGTGCGCCCGATTAAATGGACTGGACGCGCTCCGAGGGGCTCTCGCCGCGGCTGGATTACAAACGTACCGATGCTGAACGCGGACGAGGAGCCACCTCAGCGGGTGAGATAAAACCGCATCAGTAGTTTTTAAGGCTTAGAAATTAGCGGTCTAAGAAATTAATTAATTGAGCGACTAATTAATTAATTATCTTGTCAGGCTGCGCACTGTTCCGCATCTCTGGATCTATCCAAACCCTCCTACTCCCCACCCCTTGGCCCCCCTATCCAACCTATGCACATCGTTCCCTATATTCCGAATAATACGAAGGAGAAACTAAAAAAGAAAAAGAAAGAAAAACAGAGGATGCGCTGATGTACTTACTTAACTTCTTGTTTCTTCTTCCACTTCCTCTCTTCTCTTTCTGTTCTTTCGCTCGTTCTCGAAATCTATCTCTCTGCGAGGGTGCGTTCGTCGATGGAGATTCGCGAACCACGCAGTCTCCATCGGCGTACCGCGCAGTTTCTATGTGCACGTTAAAGTCTCTACTTCATAGTACGTAAGGTGCCTATTAATACTCGAGCCTATTCTCTGCCGTTTTTCGATAGAGGCTGCTGACAATTTTCAAGGTCCGCTCGGTCGACACGAAATAAGTCGCCAAATCGATGCGACAAAGCGCATGTTAACTTTATAGCGAGTAAGAACAGCCGATAGTTAAGAACAACCTGTTGTATCGCGCCATCGCGAACCTCGTTTGCTATACCGCAGTTCGTTAAGCCAAATCGATCAGAAAAGTATCACTGCTTTCCTCTTCAATTTACAACATTGTAGATGTACACATCTAATACACCAAGTCACTTGTTTCACACGATATTCCATGTTCCTCTTTTTTTTTTCTCTTTCTGCCGTGTTTTTTAAATATATGTTTCTTTATTTCCTATGTCTTCATCGAACACAGCCAAGTTCTCGAAGATAACACTTCATGGGTTTTAAATTTTCGATAGAATATTAAGAAGAAATCGGTGAGCAGCCGAAGATACAGCAAGCTCTCTGTAAATACCGCGGTCCGTGTTTTTCTATGGCAGCTAACGATCGTCGTTTCAGAACGAATTACAATATGAACTGTTCTTTTTTACGACGATAACTTTAGGCGTAGTACGCGTGCGATTCAACCAGAGCAACGCAATTTCGATACGGAACCGTATGAAGTCGAGTCTCGTTGCACTCGCAGAATTCTCGCGTCGCGTCGTTGTTTATAATAGTTGCAAATGTTCGGTGCATTATACATACGATACAATATTGTTCGAAATTGTACAAGAATTAAAGAATGTACAACTTTTCGTCTAGAGGTAACAGAGATTTCCAAATCAGCTGTTCACACGTACATATGTGAGATAAACACATTCGTGCCCGCGCATGCGTTTGCCGTTTGCCTGCGCGGTCGCAACTGCGCATAGCGACGCGACGCCGCGTGGAATACGAGCGAATGAAGCGGAGTTTGTACAGCAAAACGAACGAACCGACAAAAAATGAGCAATTGTCCTTTGAGGAAGAGAAGGAAAAGAAAGAGGAAGTGGAATAGAACGATTCCTCTACTTAATCGAACAAAACGGCAGGTGTATAAATGAATTTAGATAATGTGTTCGCGGTCGTGGTGCGCGCACGTTCGCGCGCTCGCGTTAATTGGTTTATCTTGTGATACGAAGACATGAAAAAAAGAAAGGCTATAATTAAACGAGGAAAAAAATAAGATAAACAGCTAGCAGTCGCTCCGTGCTTAGTAAGATGTCGTGAACTGCGTAACTTTATGCGAAGCAAATTCGGAAGAATACAGGGATCTAAAAAAAGTATATATTATCGATATTTAGAAAGAGAGAGAGAGAGTGAGTGAGAGAGAGAGAGAGAGCGCGCGCGCGAGAGAGAAAAAGATTACAAATGTAAGGTGAAAGCGAACAAGGCGGAAAGAGAGATGTAAGTGTAGGCTATAATGTTGAATTGTACATAGCTATTGAATATATGGCAACACAATATTGAACGACGTTATTATCGTACGAGGCGTTAACGAACGAGCCGATTCCTCCAGTTCTTTTGCAGTCGATAAGCGACAAAAAATGATGTATCCGTGCTTCGTGGAACGTAATTGTTTGTGATATCTGGCACAGATGCAGGATACAAGTTATTCGAAGAACGAATCGAAGCATATTTCCTATGTTGCAGAATCTTTCGTTATCGCCTGGTACTTTATATAGGAATATTTAAAGAAAAAGATAGTGAGGATTATAATAGTAATTATTATTATTATTATTAATATTATTACAATGATTATTGAAATTATTGACATTATTGCTATTATTCTATTGAGAGTGAGCCTGTTGCTAATGACTTGGCCCAGTGTTAATATTGTATTTTATTTGTTTCGTTATTATTATTATTATTTTTTTTTTTGTTGTTCACGCCGCGTGTCGTACACAACACGTTCCGTACCTATGAATGCAGAGTTCGGTTTTTCGCGCTCTTTAAAGGAAAAGAATCCGTCGTGAATGGGAGACGCGGAACGCGTGTCTTTTCGACGTTCGTCGTTTTACTTTCTTCAAGTCGACCGCGTCGTTCGGTAAACACGCGTCGCCGACTCCGTAGAAATCGAGGATGAAAAGAAACAGTGGTCAACGAAGCGAAGAAGAAGAAGCCTATTTACTCGTCAGGTGCGAAGGATGCGTTCTCCACTTTAAATTAAGCTCAAGTATTACGTTCGTGTAGCGTCAACTCAAATGTTACTTCATTCCATGTAATATACGTAATAGTCTAACTAAAAATACCTACTTAATACATCTACGTAACCTAGAGCACCGTACGTGTAAGGTCGCATAATTATATAATTTAAATTGTAATTATTAAATGATATGACGTACAGAAACATACGGTCGTTATTCATTACCTGATAAGTCCGATACATTAAATTCATCCAACTACTAATTATGGCTCTTAAAAGCCATCATAACCTACAATTACAGAAGCAAGAAATCGTTCAAGGTCCAATACATAAATAATTTCGGCCATATTTACTCGTAAACTCTACACATTTTGGTTAACGAAAAATATTAAGATCGCTTAAGGAAAAAAATACTTTCCCTCCGAGTGCAACAATAATTGTTGCGCATTACGAGATACCGGACGACTTAACTGTCCGATAACGCAATCCTGAATTACTTTTAATCGGTGGAATAACACGACGCAACGCATAAAAATTGTGTTAATTACGGCGAGCTCGTAAAACGATAATTATTATGTTTACAATTACGGGCGATAGGACGAGGCCAGCCGTTGCTGAAATTCCAGGCCGCGATAACATTCGAGTCGAAAGATCGAGCGATGCCCAGCCCAAAGGTTATCGGATACAGTGCACGCGTGTACACGCGCATTTTTCTTCGACTATAATAACGTTCGGTATGTGTAGATGGATCGTCCTCTAATTGGCCACACGTTTGACGAGTTTTAATTTCAATCGTACGGAACAACGGTTCCATCTACCGAGAGCTCGTGAATTATCCGTAATTATCGATAACAAGGCTGGCTGATTATATTTCGCCGCATCAGAAAATAATAGTTTGCCCGTTAACATTGAAACGAGCCGAATAATTGCCTTCTTTAATAAGAGATCGCATCGATGACAGTAATCGGGCGTATCCGATCGGTAGTCGATCGGCGGTGAAAAATAATTTCGTTTTCAACTACCTGCCTTGTTCCTTTTATTTGTCCAATATCGACCATTCGTCCAATAAATTGGATAAAAAATATTTTCTACCCACGAGCACCACTTGTATGCTACAGTGACGTAATTCGAAGGGCAAGGATCGAGAAACTGGTGGAGATCGGCGATCGTGAGCAGTCGAATCCGCTCGAGTAGCGCGATAAGATCGCGTGACAACAGCGGGAGGTCGCGCGTGATAAAGCAGTCTCACACCCTCAAAAACTACCGAAACGGACAGGAGTCGGGTAACAAGGAGACAACAAGAGACAAGAGGACTGAACGCAAGTCACGATCTATGCTTCGAGCAGTGCTTCTCTCTC
The DNA here is from genome assembly GCA_014737505.1 of Bombus sibiricus. Classification (NCBI taxonomy): domain Eukaryota; kingdom Metazoa; phylum Arthropoda; class Insecta; order Hymenoptera; family Apidae; genus Bombus; species Bombus sibiricus. Next base: position 796,773 of record JACXIM010000128.1, on the reverse strand, counting down.
TCTCTCTCTCTCTTTCTGTTTATCCTACGATTTGACCATGCTACCGACGATGACAGCGCAAGTTTCGATCCACCACCGGTTCCTCACGGTGCACGCTGCACGTTTCGCCTACTCGACGATCGTGACTTTCCTTGTCCAGATTGTAACGATAGACCGCACGGATCGAAGGATAAAACGAGCATGGCGCCGTCGAATTATCGATCCCTTCCTTTCCGCTGGATCCGTGGCCGGTCTTACGCAGACAACCATGAATGCATGATAGTTATTAACTAGAGTGTTCGTTGGCAAACGTGGAATTTTCATTTCTACCAACCTCTCATTTTGATGGTTCAATCGAAAGTCGTAAAGGACTTTGCTAATTTGATAGTCGATGATTATCGACATTGAAACCTCGTCTAACGAGTTCGTTACACTGTTCGTCTAGTCGAGGAACGGGTAATAGTGGATTTTCACTGTTTGAAGACATGCTCGTGATACTACTACTCATAAATATGATAATAACAGAACGTGAATTTTAGCACAATAGAGCGATGAAAGAATTCGATGACAGAGAGTTTGTCAAGTAACAATATAATTCTACAAGGTTTGATAATTACACTTTCATTATCGTATGTTGGCTTTTGCAAATCAATTTAATCTCATAAAACGATTATAAAGAATAAAATACATCTTATCAATAATAAACAAGTGTCCAGATTCTTTTTAATGGTCTCTCAGGCATTTAGATCAAAGTTCTCTCATCTTTGTTCATTTCTGACTCTGTCAAAAATAGTCTTTAAACTATTTCTTCTGACCATTAATTATGACCAATAGCATTTAAAAAAATACCACAATTATAAAATCACAAAATGTGTCTCAACACATCTTACAGATGTCCTGTTTGCTAGTAAAAACCTGAAGAAATCCTCGTGTTCGTTAAACGCTAGAAGCAAAGTGGTTTACATGAAACGGTAGAAAATTCGCAAGATTTCGAGGTAGGATTTTCTTCTTGGCGGGTAAGCGAGCCTCGTCTCCGGGAAAACTCGTAGCAGAAAGCGTGAAGCGTTTGGCGCGGAACGCCGTAGGTATATAATACCTCTGGGCTGGCGTCAGTCACTCAGTCAGTCATTGATACCGCGCGGTGATTAATGAAGAGTCAAGGTTCGGGATCACGGTGCCGAGTTCAGAGTAGGGGACACGACGGGAGAGCTCTCGAGAGGGACGAGTATCGATACCGCACGTTCCTTGGGAATAAAGCGGAGACGTGCTCGTCGCGCGTGCAACCACAGGGAATGCCCGGTGTTTGTTTCAGATGAGCGCCAATCGTTAGCCCTTCTAGCCTCGTGCAATGAACTTGAGTTATTATTCTGTTACAGTCGTTGTTCCATGTTACCGAGTTTGTATCAAGAAATGAACATCTTTCGTACGATCGTTATATTCGTGGAGCTCGGATTTCTTTCTAGTTTTGATAAACCGGGCATCTTTGTTCAACATATTCAACGTCACACGCATGTCACGCTTTAAATCGAATTAGGATTTATATTGATGTATGTAACTATAGTAGTCGACTGGAGGTGTTATGATTGTGATAGTTGTAGTTGCTAGTGTATAGAGGCCGAGATAGGTTTTGCTGCTGGTGTAGAGATGTCGCCGCTGGGGTACTGCTGCTTTTCTTCTCATTTTTGTATCGTGGAATAAAAATTGGACTACGGTCGCCAGGATTTGATCCCGCGTCTCGAACGTTCGTAACCTCAGGCGCTAAACACTGCGCTGCCGTCGTTCGGCGCTAGTTGGTGTCGTCCGGTGGTATTTGTTGTCGAGTGCTGCCACAGGTTAAAAAAATAATAGAAGCATGTGATGTTAAAATTTATAATAAAAATATATCTGAGTTATTGTACAAAAATACAAAGAACAAAGCACAATCCGTGAATAACGTTCTATTCCGAACGCGTTGATGGTAAAATTTCGTACTAGCAGAATGTTCTCGTCAAATGATTATAACTACGTGACAACTCGTCATAGAAACAGCGAGCCATAAATCGAAGCAAACGAATGAGAGAATTGTGATGCGAAAGGCAGACGTCTATGGCGAAAAAGTATCGCAATTCTCGAAAGCGGCACGATGTGGCCGGAAAGCCATTAACAGGCTCCCGCTAAGACACCGGCAAGATGATCCGCGTTTGGAAAAGTTCGATAACTCGATCGGCAGCGTGAGTTTTTCCGCGGCGAGTCAGAAAGGCGGCCCTCGATCCCGCGGCCCTTTCTCCTTCCATCAGCGGTCGATCGGTTGAGTGACAGGCGACGCAGGGACCAAGAAGAGAGAAAGAGTCAGAGACGAAGGAGGTAGAGCCCGTCCGTCTGTCCGTTCGTCCGTCCGCGTCGCGTTTGTTCGTCCGTTTGTCCGTCCGTGGCCGCGTCCCCTGTCCACAAACGGAGCGGAGCAAGACTTCACCACTTTTATGTACGGAGTCTGAATAACAAATCTGTCCAATTCACATGTCGACATCAAAGAAGATAATATAAACACTACATCGATACATCGTCTACAAAACCTTAATGTTTTATTAATGCGGCCTCCGTCCTCGTCCCATTCCGCCGAGTCCATTCCACTCCACAGATGCAGAGACTCGGACGGACACCAGGCGCAACTCTTCCTCTGGCCAACGAAACTTGACGATCTCCGCCGATCCACCGGTGGAGTATCAGCACGCTACGGGGAACACCCGCTTATCCTGCTCTCGAACCTCCAGTTTCTCGTTTTGCGCTTTTTGCCAGCCGATGAGATGTGCGCCCCCTTCCGGACAAGCTTTTGATCGCCTGTCCAACCATAACGTCCGCAGATACTTGTCTTGACGCCCCGGTATCGCGGATCGAGTCCCGCTTTTGAAAAAATTCGCAAGCGATAGTCGATGCATTGGATCGAAGGATCGAAGGACCGAGGCTTCCGGTAGATTCGATGCAGGTTCAGAGATAAAGAATCGTTCAGTTCGATAGGTGAGATTGTGAGGTATATATAGAGTTATGAAGGAGTTTTCGATGTTTTGGTGCTTGTTTATAATATTGAAATATACTATAAGTCTACAGAAGAATTATTGATTTGTGTGGTTAAAATTGATAGTGTATTCTTCGTTCGGTATGTTAAATTTGTAGGTTTTTTGATAATTGTGAAAACTCAAAAGATTAATAATTTTAAACGTTTAGAACGTTTAAGTGTTAATTTAATAAAGAGACGAGTGATAAAATTGTAATAGTCAGTGTATATTAAAATCATTTTAAATACAAGTACAGAGATGGTGCATGCCGGTCTTTTAGATTTGTCAATAATTGTGAGCACTCAAAAGATTAATAATTTTAAACGTTTAGAGATCAATCTTTGAATTAAACGAAAATACACAAACCATTTTACCTAATCAGGTGGTTTACTATAAGTGTTAGTTTATTAAAGTACAGTGTATATTAAAATCATTTTAAATACAAGTACAGAGATAGTGTGTGCCAGTCGTAATCATCGCTCGCTCAATGCTACTTTTCAACTCTACGTTCGCTAGTCGACTATATAAACTCGTTACAATGATCGTCCTAGAGAGCACGTTCGTCTATTCGTATCGATCTGTGGTATTACAAAAACGTATCTCCGGTGTACGATTACAAGTAACGAAGACGATATTTTGCTCGGAGTTTGTTTACCTTTAAGCCTAGCGAGCCAAAACAACGTTGCCACTTCAAGGCACAACACTGTGTGTCTCTCCCGATTCGAATCCTCCGTTGACTCATGTACCACTACATATTCATATTGTCTATGTAGAATTTAGTACATATTGTATTATCTGTAAATAATGCTTATACAATCCTGCTGCTTTCATTTTAACCAACGATTATTTCATGTTAATACGATATACGATAGCGATTTCTTTGCTTTCTTCCTACATTTAAAACTTCTTCTGGCCAAAGGAAGATACAATTTGAAAATGTGGGAAAGAACGCGGGAGGAAATAATTCATAAAATGATACTGAATACATAAAAAATACATAAAAATACATTTAAAAAATACTGAAATATACATAGAAACATTTCTCCTCTTGCCAAATATCTTTCAAGTGACATTAACATTCGAACAAATATGTAAATTATAAAAAGACATATTTGATATGAAATTTTTATCCTGTGTAATTCTATCCTCAGAATACTTTAACCGTTGAGTCTATGACATCATCAACTTCTAACCTTCGGAAACGCATATCCAACAGAACCAGAAAAAGAGTGATACATAGTACACAAATATTCGGATAGTTTAAAAGTTTCATCACACCTAACGGTAAAAAAACTTTCCAATTTATTATTAATGTATTGAACTTTATTATACTCCCATACCTTCTGCATTATTAATCCATGCTTTGTATTTCTAATTGTATTTATAACAATTTCTTTTCTCTTTTCGCATAAGAACGAAGGATATTTTCTATCGGAAGGAAGATCGTGACGCGTCGAGTCAAACGGGAAGGGAACCAATGTGGAAGACGCGACGAGTCTCGTGACACGAGGGACCTACCTAATTCAATTTGCCGGGCACGTTTCCCGAACTCATCGATGGCTAACGTTGCAGCTTCAGCCGATTACCATATTCGCATTCGCGCGCGATCGATGCTTCTCTCGCGCGCCACTTCAATTTGTATGTAAATCCCCGCGGAGCCGGTGGGTTTGACCGAGTTACCCAGTTCGTCATCGGTCCGCGAGATAGTCATCGACATGTACGCGACGATGCAACCACCCGTGGCTACCGGTTGCGTTTATTACAAAATTTTCATATCAATCCGGTCCACTGAAACCCAACCATATTGTAATTAACATACTTTACTTTTTTCGCAACCTTTGAATGTTCTGGTTTTCTCCTTGAGATGAACTAAATTCACAGATATCAGCGCATATACTCGTTACGTTTATACGTTGGAAAAATAGAAAGAAATTGTAATTTAATTTAGTATTTTAGGTTATAGTATACGTATGATGCCAAAAGGAATACGAGATTTATGATAAAATAATAGGAAATAATAAAAAAAAAGCTAAGATTCATAGAATTTGTGCTAAATATCAAGTGGAATAAAAATAATTCTATATTTGTAAACCTTAACTCGATATCTGATGTATAATTGGAATTAAAGCGTTATATGTGACTCAGACTATAAAGTCTTAAGATTAGGGTTAGGTTACTAGTAGAAAAAATCGTTGATGATTTTTAGTGGAAAGTTGATGAAATGGATAGTAACTTTCTCGTTGTTATGTTTCTGATAAATGTTGAAATTTCTTTGACGATAAAACAATTTACTCGATGATGATAAAAAGTGCGTAATTAATTGGACAACGTCCTGCGATTAATTTTTAGCTCCAGGACTTTCGGATTCACGGACGGAACGTTAGAAAGTAGAGAAGTAGCTGGAAGCACGGTGAAACGCTCGAAAAACACGATTTTCCATGACCACTTTAAACATAGTCTTTTACAGCCTAAGGTATTCATAAAAAAACATTTGCACAGGAGTCGACTTTCCGTGTGTTTTAAATTACCTGTCCTATAGAAGGCTTTTCTGGGAACCTGAACTAGGATAACGTTATTTTTCAACTTCACTCGCCTTATAACTAAACTAAAAAATCATTCCTTTAAAGACATTGTATCACTTCCTTCACCGTTGCCATTTTTTATTGATAAGAGTCATCTTTTTTTGATACGATTTGTATATGTGAGAAATGTGCTTGAATGTTTATAATTAACGTCAACAATGAACCTATCAGTAGAACTCTATTTATTTGAACACACGAGAAGTTCATATTTAGTAATTACAGGAGCTTTCAAAATATAAATTAAAAGTAATATACAACCATTGTGCTCTGCAGGGAGACAAATTGTTTTACATATACTACAAAAGAATAGAAAAGGATATACTGCAAAGGATGAACTGCTTTTAAACTTTGACTGCCACGTGCGTCATATATGACCCACGGTTTCTCCTGTGACGTCACGGTGGTCATCGGTGACCGGAGCGCTTCAACTTCTTACAATTGTAAAAATTGAATGAAAATTGACAGTTAGGGTATTTTGAATATAACCGACAAGTAGAAGATACTTTGAAATAAAAAGTGCCCCACTGAACGATTAAACGTTTTTATTAGAACATCAATAAAAAAAATGAGAACAAATCTTGCATCTGTGTACTGTGTTTGTATTCATATCTTCGAGGGGTAATCTACGAATATTATTGTAAACACACCTTAGAAAATAATCGTAAATGCTGCTTTATAATCATATAATTGAGGTTAGAAGTGTGAACATACTTTACTGTTATATATAGAATGAACAAATACTGTTTACTAATATCTTTTACACGTTTCAACAATATATTCTGCACGTTTTGCTTACGACGAAACAACGAATGCGAATGGTTTGTTGAAATAAACGAAGCCTTGTTATAATATGTCGCTATCAACTGTTAGCAAGGCGCCACGGTGGTCACCCGTGGCCACCAATAAGATAAACGGTCCATTGGGGAAGAACGTTGTCTTACATCATCAATTTATTATCATTTTGCCATTATATGCTTTGAATAATAAAAATACTCCCGTGGCGTCCTCAGCGAAACATGTGATTTCAAAGTGTTCAATTATTTCTATTGCTACTGAAGATTTTGAAAAGTTACTAACGCTACATACGGCATCATTGCAAAGCTATCTTCAATTCGTCTTGATGTCGCTTAAAACATCATATACGTAATATAAGAAATAGATATTGACACGCAAACCTGAATTGATGACCTTAAAATTATCTTCAGGGTATTCTCACAGATACTTTGTAGGTAAGTTAGATGCTGAACTTAAGCAAGACCCGGTATATAACATGTAATTTTGGCGTGGCAGTCAAGGTGTTAACTTGTCCTGCCCTAAACGAATCTCCGTGTCCTACCAATACAAACAGATTGTTACAAACATTAGCAGATGTAAACCTAAACCAGTGACAGAGTTTTCAATCTCACCGTATCATCTCCATCTGCTATACTTCCAACGAAACGCGTAACTCGAGCCAAAAATCGACGCAGGGACTATTTCGCTTCGCTGGAGTCCGGCTACAACGGACGTTACGCACGAAATGCATAAGCGCAGCCCCGTGTAATTGTATGCAGGAATGCAGGCAAGGTAGCGAAGACAGGGTGTACGGTCTTCTGCTGCCGTAGGGAGGTTTGAAATCGAACGAACGAGGACGAGCGGAACAGTAAGAAGGGCGCAGGGCAGCGGGGAACGAAAGAAAGCAGGAAAGACGAAGAGAGCGAAGAGAAGACGACAAGATAGATAGAGAGAAGCCCCTGATCCGCGGCTGATGTGACTGAAGGCCGGGCCGTGGAAAGAGGCCCGAGAGCTGAGTGACAGCCTCGCCACGTATGTGGGAGGCGAACCCGCAACAAAGGAAAGACGATAGCCTTATGCAAATAGCTGCGATATCGCGAGCACTCCCCGCGAGACGCACGGACCCGCTTCGTTGATGGAGAAGCAGACCACGGCAGAAACCTGCCCCGTCCATGGCCCCACGCCGGATTCGCTCGCGTTCTCTACTCGTTCAGACGCCCGGGGAAAAATTTTACCAACACGCTGCTGGGAAAACCAGAATACACGGTCCTCCCCATTCTATTCCACAAGGAGACGTATGATGGAAGCTTTGTGTGCTGATATTGGCTTGGCAACTAAGTGATTGCGGATTTTGTCATTAGGTGGTATTGACAAAATCCGCAATCACTTAGTTGCTAACCTAAAAGAAGAGCGCGGTTTTGTACTTTAACCTTTGAGCGCTATGAACGTATATATGCGTTCTCACACAACCATTCAATTTAGGTTATGAACGCATATATGCGTTTTCACATTTTTACATCCGGCCATTAACTGTGCACATAGAATTAAGCGGACCGCAATAATCCTAAGGTACTGTCCAAGGAATAATTGCACCATCACGTAAAAAGTGGGGAAACGTGGGTTTTCCCATTTTTCCCGGGATTCCACCCGCAAGCGACCATTGGTGGGGCGATCACCATCGAGCAAGAGCTTTTCTTTGCGACAGCATCGTCATCTAACTTCACTGGTTCATCGAATTTGGGTCAGTCAACATCTCTGCATTGATTCAACGACTACAGATCAGTCAACATCTCGGCACTGATCTATATCTACTTTAGATGCATCTCTCTAACTTACACATACGCACCAAGCGTAAATATCTTGTCTACAAGTTGTTGGAAATATATAATATCTTTGCACTGTTAATCAAGTGTTATACTAATTAAATCACCTCTATTATCCTAACCGAAATAGGCAATCGATCAGTTCGTGGCGTCGATTGTCTAATCGTAACAGGAATTTACGACTCCCGTTGGCGCGCTTCAATTGATAAATAAATTGATAAATTTATACGAAATAAAGGAATATTCTTCCGGATTATCATGGAAGATGATAAACTCCAGCTATAAAATTTTATGGACCTTCGGCAGTCCATTGCGTTCGAAAATACACAGATTATTTTGACTTCTGAATTCCCATTATTTAACTAGTGAACGTTAAATATTAGATTAACACTGCATTATTTAGCTAATGGAACGTTAAATATTAAAACAATAAAAGTCAACTTCTGGTTTATTATTTGACTAGTGAATTACCGTTTATTGTAGATTCTTAAATATTCAAACTACCAATAAAATCTTCAAGATTCTTTGATTAACTCATAGTAAACGATTTTATCTCGTTGCTAATTAGAAAAATTCATTAAAGAAACACATTAATCCAACAATAACCCAGCTATCAACCCACTATCAAACTTATAGTGAGCCACGTCCTTGTCCTAAAAGAATCATTTGAAAACCTCCGTGTTAAAATGACAGAAGGACTAACAATAATGGGAAATTGGTGCGGCAGGGCAAGAAAAAAGAAGTCAAGACAGACAAAGAAGCCGCGGAAACGGTAAGAAGCCGGGTTACCGGTTAAAGCAACGAGGGCGGCCTTTAGACGTCACTCGGAATTCCAAATATCCGCGAGTTTCTACGATGTAATAACGAATGACACGGCCGGAGAACAAACGAAACGAGAAAGTCTGCTTGGTGGTAAGAGCAGCTCAGAGGGTTGAAGAGGGTGTGGGTTGTCGGGTGTACGCGAGGAGCGAAGAGGAGGTTCGAAGTGACGGTGGTTGGGGTTGTTGGAATGGTAGAGAAGACGGGGTGGAGCGGGCGCTACAAGCGAGTTCCAAAGGGTCTGGCGCTTTCCTGCCGAGAATTAATCATCCCTGGCAGCTCTCAATGTCCCTACCTACTACTTTCTTCGCATTCCCAATTATACGCTTATCTAGCAAATCCGCGTCAAAGCTTAAACATAAACGACCTTCTTGAGAGTTGGAAATTTGAACTCTGTTGGCAAAAGAGAATTTACATGTACGTATTAACATGTAAAAATATTTTCCAGCAAACTTTCTTATCGGTTCGTTTTATTTCTTCTAGAAAACTACTTCTCTCTCTTCTGTTTCATTAATTTTTGCCACGCTTAACACGTGAAATAAATTGAAATTTAATATCCTGGAAGATGAAGCGAGTTACGTTACGAGTCTCTTGTAATGTAGCAACTCTTTGACGGGAAAGTGATTCGATGAAAGATGATTGTCACAGAGAGTTGTTTCTGTAAAGTTCTCGGTCAACATTCGTACACTGTCAATCACTGAAAAAGCTATATCTAAAGCCATATATTACCCTAATAGATTACAGTGTTCATCGATCAACGAATCATTAGTATCCATTCACGGAATTAACCTGTCACTCAATTTTAAATCGACAAAAACGCTATGTTTAAGTTGATTTAAAGGCACGACTCGTCGTACGCAAATGAAACAAAGGCGGCAAACGCAACAGTCCAATTAGCGTGCCATTCGTAACACAGGTGGCAACAATAGGCTGCTCGTAAATAACTTTCTAGAAGGAGATCACGATGAAAGAAGAAAGGAAGTAAGGAGTAAACACTTCTACACATGGATACAGCAGCGGGGCAGGAGCGGAGAATTTACGAGATAGCTGGCCTCCCCACCCCCACCCCCCTTACTTGCCCCTTTTCCCTTCTACCTTCTCTTTCTCTCACTCTCTCTCTCTCTCTCTCTCTCTCTGCTGTCCTCAACAGGTGGTCGTTTTGCTCAACTTCTGTATAGTAATTTATAATTTAATTGATTTATGCCCGTGGCCGCGGTTATACAGCGACGGTACTCCGTTTTGGAGAAAAGTACCGTTCAGTAACATCGGTTCGGATAACGGTCCCGCTGCGAATCCGATTTACAACCGCGTTTTACCGCCTCTGGACCCCTCTCGATCTATCAATTCTCTACCTTCCTGTCTTAACCAACACTTTTTCTCCTGTTTATTGCCGTGCTTCTTAATGGGAAACGAAGGCCGTCGTTACTATTGCGCAAGAAGTGTTAATAGTTAGAACGTCTCGTTCGGAGATCTCAGGAAAGAAGAAGCGCGATAAGCACATTTTTCTTCATCTTCTCAGTTTGATGTCCGGTGACTAAAAATACGTATTTTAATATACTGCGGTTATGAAAAATATTTATTAAATTAAATAATTAATTGAAATAGAATTGTTAGCGATTGTAAACAATACCTTAATATCTCCGATATTTCAATGGTTTCCAATATTTTAATATTATTTAATATTAAAAGGATGGAAATGTCCATAAAAGTATTTGTATCCTTATGTTGTTGTTTTTATTGTATCTTCAAGGTTATGATCGAAGAACATTTCCCTGTTTTAGTCGGAAAATCTTGAAATATTTCCGAGACTTCGTAAAGTGTAAAGTTGTGTACGGAATCTTGGCAAGCGATCCGCAGCGGGTCAAATTGATTTCCGTTTTCCATGGATGGACGTTGAGAGCCTGAAAAGGGTCACTCGTGGCAAATGCAAATGACAACCCTTCCTTTTGTACTGCTATCGGTTTCTATGCATTTCCACGACCTTGTTGCAAATATCGAGCAAAAGTGTTTGGACCGTAAATCAAAAGTACCGATTTTCCGATGCTTTGCAAACTTCCTCGCATAATTTACTATTGGTGAAACTAATGGCGAATGAAGGGTAAGGTTTGACTGGATTTTCTAATGAAAATTATTCTCTGTTTCCTTCGATCGTTCGGTAAATGTTTATTTAAAAGATACGGCAGCATCTGGAAAGAAATTACCATTTTTTAGCAGCAGCAAAGGTATAATTTTGTTGCTTCCTTTGGCTCATTTTCGATCGTATCGTATTTTTCTATCAATGAAAAGTTTCTTAAATTGGAAGAAAATATGGAATTTGTACGGTAAGTTGTTTTCTTCGTTGAAACTAAAATGAGATTGGAACGTGAAAAATTTGGGGACTACAATAAGATTAGATAAACGAGAGAAGAGAAATTGTCGTGTCAACGATGTTCCTATCGTTGTTTTACAAGCAACAGAGAAATGCAGTCTTCCATCGTCGAAAGGAAACTTTATCGACGTAACATCGGCAAATTAAAGGTGGCCGCAATTCACCGCGGGGTCATTAGGAGATAGAGCGGCGGACGAATCACGACCGCCTTATCGGAAGACCAGATCGCAGCCAAAGAAAACAAGTCCTTCTTCAATTCAACTTACTTGATGAACTCGGGACCCGTCTGTTGGCTTACGTGCCGCGACGACTCGCTCGACACCTGCAAACTTTTCGCTGCTATTATACCCTCATCGCAAGCGACTTATAGCCCCATTGGATTGTAGCTCGTTCGCGTTTTCTACTTAATGGTGTACTATTATGAAGAATTAGGCGACTACCAGGAAACAAAGATCGATACGCAACACACATTCTTGAATTTATACTGAAATATGTAAGAAATTGGTAATAATAAAAATATGTATTTATATGGGAAAAATATTGGGTTGGCAACTAAGTGATTGCGGATTTTGTCATTAGGTGGTATTGACAAAACCAGCAATTACTTAGTTGCCAACCTATAATAACATAAGTTACATTTACATACCATAATTTTCTGAAATAATATGAAATTTTACCTTTTAAGTTAATGTAATTATTGCAATGGTGTAAAAACCTTCTATTGGTGTATAAAGCTGGCTATTTGGCTCTCAGACGACGAAGGTTGAATCAATTTTCACTCATACGGATTTCATGTTTATTACTTTCTTTTAGGTTGGCAACCAAGTGATTGCGCATTTTGTCAATACCACCTAACGACAAAATCCGGAATCACTTAGTTACCAACACAATATATCGATATTGAAAACTCTACGGATGAGTAAACTAAACTCTAATTTGATTAACAAAAATGTAAACACGCGAATGGCAGAAGTCAGAAAACTAGGAGTTGGTGTAATGTAAGAAATTGGTAATAATAAAAATATGTATTTACATGGGAGAAATACATCGATATTGAACACTCTACAGATGAGTAAACTAAGCTCTAATTTGATTAATAAAAATGTAAACACGCGAATGGCAGAAATCAGGAAATTAGGAGTTAAGGTAATAACCAAAAGAATTATAACAATGGTAGAAAATATACTGGAAAATTATTTGGCAAGAGTTTCTTTTGCCGAAGTTTACACTGAAACAATCATATGCTACTCTTATACCATGCAATTTTCGATAGAATTACTATAGCATACTAATCAATGCTTTATTAAAACTATCACAAAAGGTACCATAACCGTCTTCCTCAATCTCATCCAAACTTCTGCCCCCAAAACTCATAGAAACACGTTCGCATGGACACAAGTGACCGGAGCTTAACAAAAGCGATCAGCGGACAGAGGATTACAAGGAAAGGGAGGAGTTGCGAAAAGTGGCGACCTTCGAGTTCTTTCTATCCATAGCGGGGTAGATTTGTAAGCTGCGTTAACCCTGGCGAGCAAAACTATTACAATTCCTGGTGCGGCTGAAGCGCGTTCCCTTCCCTTTTCGTCTGCCCATCCTATCGGCACCCGTTCCTCCACGCTCGTAGCCCTCCGTAACCCACGTTTCCCCCTCCCCCCACGGCGTTCTGGCATCGCGCCCGTCAAGGGAGATTTATAGCAACTCGAATTCCTCGACTACTAGTCGGCCGTGGCTGAAGGAACGAACAGCGGACGAAGAGTAGAGCAGAGCAGAGGAGAGAAGAGAAGGGAAGAGAAGAGAAGAGAAGAGAAGAGAAGAGAAGAGAAGAGAAGAGAAGAGAAGAGAAGAGAAGAGAAGAGAAGAGAAGCGAAGAGAAGCAAAGAGTGAAAGGGGGGAGTGAGCCCGCGGTTCTGGAGAACCTGGAGGGCCCTCTGCCTCCGAGGGTGGTTGTAGGTGGCGTTGCCTGACGTTAGGTTGTTGGCCCGTTCGACGGCCTGCCAGAGTGTCGGGGGATGCAGAGGGAGGGCACTCGTCACTGCGACGTGACGGCCGCGGAACTCGACTAGCACTCCATCGCCTAACCTGTCGACGTCGTCCCGAGGATTGCGTTCGTACCGATGATGAGGATGGAACGTTGAAACCTTCGCGGTCTGGTCGATGTTTCTTAACATAACTAAAGCTACTGACCCGAGAAAAGAGTTACTGGTTTGTGGATTGTGAAATGAATTGATACAATGGAACGATAGTATTTACATCGAAGAATAAGAGAACGCGTTGAAGAGTTTGAAAAATTATGAAGTTTTCATAAATGATCTCCATGTTCTTTCTGATTTTTAGATCAGACTCTTATCGTAGTTAACTTGCTATCCAAAACACGTATTTTATTTTGAAATTCATTTCTCCTTAGTAAATAGATTAAATCGAGAAAAGACGAGATAGATCGATGCACAAAAATTTCATACGACTTAACCTTACTCCGAATCTCCGAATGCAACTTGCAGAACCACAAATTGTAAAATCGAGGAATCGATATTCAATCGATTTGAAGTCCCGGAAACTACGATTCATAAAAGACACAGGAGCTACCCTTAACCGAGTGAAATCGAGTTGGGGCTTTCGTTTTAAAACAAAAGCGCGAACGGGAATAGTTTTCTCCTCGGGACTGCGGTGGGAATCGGAGGGAATAAAGGGAAGGGCCGCGTACGAGACGAAGTAGATATCAATCACGCGGGCCGGTGACGGGCTGAGATTTGGCAGCAGCTTCGGAACGCGTGGAAGAAAGAGGAGGGGGAAGAGCGCGGGGGCCGCGAACAACTGCGTCCATTCTATCGTCATTTTTCTAAGAAAGCCTTCCTCTCTTTCCTATATTGATTCACGAGTTATCGAAGTGTCAACGCCGACTGCTATTGTCGTGGTCTGGGTCGGAGCTGTCGCGTCTTTCCGACCAGGCCTGTCATGCCGCTTCTTCTTGTCGTTGTGTTCCAGTCACCGGAATCTTGGCAGCGAACCTGAATCTTCTACTTCTACTCGTTGAGAAACTGTGGGAGAACTTGTCTGCGGATTAATCGATTTTCATTTCTTATAACTATGTGCCACAGTTTTCGTTTCGGGACACAGCGTCGCCTGGCAGCCACTCTTACATTGCGAAATATTACGTGTCTTCTTCTAAAATTCCACGCTCTGCGTTTCAAGACCTTGATCCTTTTAATCTAGGATTCCTCGATTCGTATTTAACGCTCATGTGAATAAATAAAGTTTCCATTTTAATGCGTAGTGAATATTTTAACTCGTTGGCTTCGAGTATCGTTTCACTCTTGTGAATTATGCTTACGATTGGCTTTCTGAACTATAAACCAAATTTATGGTTTTCAGTTGGTAAACGTGATCAAGTAATGGAGTTTTTAGTTTTAATCTTAGTCCTAGATCTGATCGTAACCATAGATTAAGAAGGCTTCTTACACCATTGCGATAATTACATTAACTTAAAAGGTAAAATTTCGTATTATTTGAGAAAATTGTGATATGCAAATGTAACTTATGTTACATTTTATGGGTTGGCAACTAAGCGATTGCGGATTTTGTCATTAGGTGGTATTGACCAAATCGGCAATCACTTAGTTGCCAACCTAAAAGAAAGTAATAAAGATGAAATATCCGTATGAGTGAAAATTGATTCAGCTTTCGTCGTCTGAGGGCCAAATAGCCATCAAAGAATAATAAAATATTTTAAACAAGATATCGAGGTGTTTTTAAATCGCAACAAAGATCGTTCTAAGTTTGTTCTGATGGAATTCAAAGGAAAGGGCAGACGTTGTTGTGTTGTGCGGATTCAGTCAGCGTCAGTTTCAATGAGGAAGGAACCATGCCTTTCCTCTGACCAGTGTCAGTTACATGTTCTAGAATACTGGCCCCATGGGAGCACGAAGGTAAGACTTCAGCCAACAAAACTGCTCGGTGTCAGGAAGACTGAAAACGTGATGTGACACGTGCTCGCGCGTTTAGGCCGACGAGCGTTGTTATGAGATTGCGTAATGCTTGGACGTACGACGAGAAGCACGCCGTATGAAATGTTAAAAATGTGGTTGACACAAAGATGATGATGAAACTTTAGTTATGTCTGTTGATAAAATTGATATCCTACAAATTTAATTATAAGTTATATCATATTAAAAAGTTGCCTAGAATAGCATTTAACATTGAATTCAGTTTTCCTACTATTAAGTTTGAGTTATCGAAGTTGAAAATTCAATAAGTGAAAAGAATCTTACGATACGGAGGGCAGCAATTTATTCAATGAGAATAATTATTTAATAAGAAATATTTAATATTCTTAGAGAAATTAAATGATGTCTTTAACGTTATAACTCATTGAAAGAAATGCTAAATAGTATAAAAGCTGAAACTTAGACGAAGTAAAAATTCTGCCATCTACGAGAAAGCAACGATAACCATTTTGTAAGCACAGTATGTATGTATTTCGTAGCCGATGGTAGATCTATGTTTCTTCGTGATCTACAGTACCAAGTGATAGAAATGTTCAACAATTCAGAGACACGTTATAAGATGGCGCACTGGTCGTCGTACAGCCATCATGAATCAAATTATGTCAAGAGAAAGTGGGGGGCGATGTTGACGAGAGGTGGGCCTTTCTGGTTAAGCCTACTACTCGAAGGGTGGAGTCGGCTACGCGTGACCTACGGCCACCTGGGCTCACCACATTGGCGAAGGAATGTTAAAATTCACGCACTAAGTATATTTATCTGTGATTTAAGTTTACGTCAAAGCAACTAAACTTTTTAATCTATTCTAATTAATTAAACAACCCCCTTATTACGCGAAATACGTAGATATATATAAATGTAAATTGTAAGTACGACAACAATTTAATTTTTATGTCAATATTTACGAAAGAATTTACAAATTTAGATTGTTTCAGTACACATGATATTATATCATAATATGTCATTTATGACATTACAAATACATAGACGAATTTCCAGTTAGTGAAGATCACAGCGCACGTTTTTAGATGCAGCACTATGACGAACCAGAGGAACTGTATTTTGAAATAAAACCCGTCGGTAACAATTGTTACTTTCGTTCAATTAAAAACTATATCGTCTATTAATAATAATTTACGATAAAGGTATACACATTTTTATTTAGACCAAACAGAACGCACTCATCGATCAATGTATTTTTTGTAATGAAAATATTCATTATTGTTAATAATATAATATAACTTTCATCATTCAGAAAATCATCATCCAGAAAATCTGTAATTATTACTAGTAAACTATTAATACTATAAAAATATTATATTATATACACACTCTTATGAAGAATATTGTACGTATATATACGTATAATTTATGTATGTGTATAATAAATTTTGATTCTGTAATATTCAATTTCTGTATCGATAGATAAATACCGACCGTCAACATTATCGCAGTTCGACTTTAGCCATTAACTAAGATAAGAATAGACATGATAATGACTATACGCGTGCAACCATGCCTAAGGCAGGATCGTCTGTGGTTGAACGAGTCAGTCATCTGTTTCTATTTCTTGTGTTCACCGTATAAAATCGCAGAGGGCGTAAGAAATACCCAGATATTTTCCAGGTCGGTATTTCAGTTTAAGGAACAAAATTCCATTTAACGTCACGTCATCGGTATCATCTACCATCGGTAAAGTCGCATGCTTTTTGTTTTTCTACCATTGTTTGTCTGCGACATAGCAAAATTTCTGATTTTTTGACGATCGTTAATATAGTTTACAATTCTACAATCGTTAAAGAACTAATTTTTGTATTACCCACATTGGTAAAATAAACAGTATTTCTGATTAATAGCGTAATTAGAATTGTCAAGGAAATGTTTTTATTAACTAATAATTTCTTTACTCTGAAATATATTTTTACTCTGAACGCTCTTTAATATTAATACTAGAATAGAGAAAAATTAAGGATGAAAGGAACGAAGTATTATTACCATGCATGATAGATCAATGGAAAGGAGAAATGTTTATCCAAAATTACGTTACACATTCAGATAAAATGACATAATTCTAAAAGTGGCTTTAAAATAGAAATCTGAAGGCTCGCAGACTTTAGATCAAAACACGGTGAGCAATATCCGCTATCGCAGCGGAATATCTCGCAACAGTGATCAATGACTGGAATACTATTCGTGACTATGCAATCTTCGAAGGCTATCCATCAGAAAACGTCGACAAACTCAAGGTCATGGTCACTATCACGAACGAGTTACTGCTATAAGGAATGCGGAATATAAATAGGATCAAGATGCCGCAATCTACACCATACAATTGTTCGGTATATAAATGACCTCAAAATATAATTTTTATTTTACACCACATTGCACTTACGGTCTTCTACAATTCGATTTATCATATCTGTTATGATTTCATTACAAACACTTCATCTCCATAAATAGAAATAATATTTATTCGCAAATCTTAATTTCTCTTGAATATTTCTATGTTTTCTTTTAAATAATTAAATTACAACTGTAACAAACTATAGCCATTCTTGACGCATAATCGACGCATAATCGCGAAGAAAAGGTCTCGATCCAGACCGGTCAGCGCATCAAGATCACTGCACAAATTTTATTCGTCGACCTTTTTTTTGTCTACCAAGAAAGAATCTTATCGCTTTCAAGAAGCTCTTGACACGCGTTGATTACGGAACACAAAGAAGGCCACTGAAAGCATCTTCGATAGCATCGTTTAATAGCTAATATAAAGAACACGATACAACCAAGAATCATGGTAAACAATTTCGAACGCCATGTTATCAAAGCAACGAGAATTCCAAGTTCGATAATCATATAACTGTAGAATTGATTAAATGCAATTGATGCAAGTTTAACATTAGTTTCATAATATTTCATCACTAGCTTCTCGGTACCACAAATGAATGCACAACGTGCCTACTTACTTTCCAACAGGCTTCATATTTACAGGAAAATTATTCATGTAAATATCATTCGCAGTATTTTATTCTTATAAGCGTTAGTTACTAACATTACAAGTACTTAATTACATTCACGTCATAATTCCATAATATTCTGCGATAGAAGCATAAAATAATAAAATACATGACAACCTAGTTACATATTTTAACCAGAACACGGTCCAGTTCTATTCGTACGGAGATTTGAGAAAATCGAATTGATTATGAGTCCTCTCCAGAGGGCAGAAGTTCCGCGGCTTAATATTATTTCGGTAGAGACTGTGGCGAAGAGTGGTGGATATAACTGTCACCGAAGACAATTTATGTTAATGACTGTTCCTGGCCCGAGGAGGGACGAGGCCGGATCATGAAACAGTCTGCAAGTCTCCGTGGAGCCGATCGGACACGCCACTGTCTGCTGGTGTAACTATGCCGGACTTCCCCCTCTCAAGTCCTGAAGCAACGCCACCCCGCTTTATACTGTTCGTTTCAACCCCACGATGGCGACGCCCAGCGTCGATCCAGCTGTCTACCACGCAAACTCGCCGAATCCACGTCCCATGGCGCTTGTGCGTGACCCGTGATCGTCGACAAATGTCGCGTTGTGCTTGCATCGTGTCCAAACGTTTCCTTAAAATGTCATTTTAAATAATCAAATCGGTGATTGATAGTAATGAAAAATTTGCATTTACCCATTTTGTCGATGTGATTAATATTTTATGGTGTAATTAAGGAAAGAGAAGAGAATGATGTGGTGTGACGTTTAGGGTGTCCTCTGGTCTTGTGTACTGATAAGATACAAAATGGATGTCATTGGGTGGACGAAGAAATTGTTCGACGCTGGTAAATTGATTTTTTGGTTTCGCGTTTGAAGTGAATAGTGGTTTTGATGTTGGAATTGTCAATGATGAAGATACATCGAAGAAACGAATATGACTTGCTGCTTCTGGTTTTTTGTCTGTATGCAAATCTTTTGGTGATGATATGCATGTTCAGTTGGTAGAAATAGAAGAGTACGAAGATACCTTAAGAGGTCACAATAATTACGTCGATGTTAATGCATGTGTTTTCAACCCTCAGAGCGCAGACTCGCGGAAAATCCATTGCTACCATTTTACTTCGGACCAGACCAGGCATAGTGGAAATTTTGATGGAACGTCTAGCAAAGTTTTAGTTATGTATTGGAAACTGTTATCAAAGGGCAAATGTTTTTCGTTCCAGTGAGTATACGATCTCTAATTTATATGATCGATGATCGATACTTCTTGCATTTAAATCTTAATCCTATTGGGGAAGATAGCGGCTGTTTATTTACTCTAAAGAATTACATTTTTTCTTATGCTTTCGTTATTATCAAAATAGAATTTATTTTATAATTTACAGGTTCAGGTAGAATGTATTTTAAGTTATTATGGAAGTATATAATTGTCATATTTTATCGTTACAACCTGTTTTTACAAAATGTAACATATCATAAACTGTACAGTATTTTCTCTACTGAAATCCGATTTGTTGTAACACCAAATCAATATCGCATTCATTACAACTAATATAATTCCATTATTGTGAATAATCATCTACAGTAACGAGTGTTTAACATTTATCTAATTGAAATACATTCAAATCTAATTATAAATTTGTTTTTATAGTCTAGCAATCAATTACCGTTAGCTAATTAAGTAGCTAAGACTTTTATAGCCTATCAATTAATTACAATAAAGTATAATTCAGTCGAATCATAAAAAATATCACCTTCAATGTGAATGTTCTTGTACACTCAATCTATATATTCTTTAGATCAAATATCCAAGCTTTCTGCTATTGCTCATTTAATTTTTTATATAACCTCCTGCATTCACGATTTATTCGACGATAAAGTTCTACCTTGTGATACAAAGAATACCAGATAACCGAGATCCTTGTAAATCTTTGCGAAAGATGTATAGTCCGGTGAGTCAAATCTCGTCGTCGTCGGATCGGGGACCGGTTGGTCGTTACGTTTCTATTTGGAACAGGCGAAAAGTCAGCTCAGTGGCGCCGGCGGTGGTGGATTTCATGAGCTTCGGCCAACATCTCGGAATCTGGCGGGACGCTGATCGATCTGCTCCTCAACCGCGGCACACTTCGGTTTCGGTTCGTTTCGCAACCAACGAAAAGGTGACCGCGGAATTATACGCCGACCCGATCGATCCACCACCCCCCGCGCGATACCTCTTTTTCATTTTTCCTCCAATAATTTCGCGGTTTACAGTGGGCATTCTCTTACAAGTTACTCAGTTACTTAGTTCGTTACTCAGGAAACACTATCCATTTCCTGTAGCTTTCTTTTTATGTTATTTGTAACAGAGCTAAACGTTGTTTTTAAAATATTTGTACTCGAAATTCGATGTGGCAATTTTTCAGCTTATTGTTGAATACGTAGGATACTAACGATGTCATCTAGTCAGACGTACAATAGGTTAGGTGCTTTGAACAGGCTGACAAAACAAAAGAATGTGTCAAGACCATCTATTGACAAAATCCGCAATCACTTAGTTCCCAACCCAATATATCGATTAATGATACACTTTTTTGTTTCTTAATAATATATATATTACGCGATGCACTTCACATGGTATAATGTAAGAATAAACAATTATGAGCATACTACCACGTGTTCGGTTATTTTTAACGCTTATTTGTATATAAATATATAGAACACGAGAGAAGCTTTGAAGTAAAAAAATAACAAGTTATTGTGTTTACAGTTATTGCTATTACTACCAATCTGTTCCTCACATTCGACTTCAGGAAGACACAAAATTATCTTCATTATTGGCAGTATCATACTCGACCCGAATACGACCGAACTTATCCGTGATATTTTTTAAGATAATGCACGAGTTAATCTTTCGTGGCGCTGTGTGTCTCCGAACAATGGCTGGCCATGTTTGCAGAATGTAACTGTGAACCAGTGTAATAGCAGAGTACTTCAAAATTTGCAAAATATAATAAAACCATCTTACGATCATAATCTTCCAAGTGGAGGAATGATAAGTATATCTAATTTAAATAGTATTGCCTTGATAGTTTTATTTTTGTCTTACATTTTCTCTATGATGTCCGTAATGATTTCTCTTAGAACCAGTTTCCAGCTAAAAAAAAAACATTCGCAACACCCTACGTGACTGTATTTAATGAGCCGTTTTCGAGTCTGTTCAAGAAAACGACAATATTCGGTAGATGCGTAAGCATGAGGGCAAACCGGCTATAACTCCAATCAAGGACTCACTCGGCTCGGTCCACATTCCACGTCTAGTCCACCGATCCCTAAACTCGTCGGCACGTTCGACGTTATGGTCCATCTTCGTCCTGGCTTCATTATTTCACATTTTTCGATGATTGTGACCTGATTCTTACAATGTCAATTTATTTGAAGAAGAATAATAGAAGCTATTAAAAGTTGAAACTTTTAGTTGAAGCTATTAAAGGTTGAAACTAACTTAGGCTTAACGAAAATAACTTGAGGATCAGATTATGAAAATGAAATAAACAGAATCCAAAGGATAGTTGATATTTCAATCGATTCTTCAAGCATCTTTATCTCAATTTTGCTTTGAAATCGGTTTACTGACACTGTGAAATCGATCTACACCGTAGGCGCCGTTCTTCGAATATGTTATTAGTTAAAACATATCGGCAGGTCCGGTGAATCGGCACCTGAATGAACAAAAAATGGCATGACATGACAAACTGTTGGATGATCGATGTCCTCGGAAATACAAAGCACCGTGATTTTTGCACATTGAAGGAACCATTCACAATCTTTCAACCTGTTTCTCTGTTGAACACGTCATTCCAACACTCTGTAATTCTATTCATAACTACGTGCTTACTAAATTTAAATTTATCGTTTCAAATATCGTATCTTTTCCTATAGAAAAGTTTATTTTCATTTTGAAATTATTTCCACTATCCATTTGTTACTGTTTATAAGATTTTTCAAAGCTATATATTATTTCTAAATTATACTGTTAGTTCATATTATTTCTGTTACTACCAAATGTAGAATTTATCGCTTGATAAAAATATGAAAAGAAAATCGGATATAATTCAAGCAATTTTGAAATTCACATGCAAATAGGATATTGGAATAACCGATCCAATTTTCGGCCAGCAATCATGTCTGAAATACGAGCCAATAACCGTTTCAATATTTTAACATAACTACACGCGAGACCGCCACTGCCAACCACATCTCGTCAGAGTCCTGTTTTTATTCCGATGAAATGGAAATGAGCGTAGGCGCGATGCACATTCAACGAAAGTTAAACCGTGGTTGGTGAATTCATTGAAATGTACAGCTGCTCGTCCTACCGTTAAAACATTTAACGATCCGCTTGCCTCAACGTTCGCGTGACGACTTGTCGATTTCGCGATAAAAGTGTCGATGAAAAATGAACGAAATCGAGATACCATTTCGATATTTAGATTTATTTTTTATTCAGATACGAAGTCTTATACTTGTGATACGTATATAGAAATAAATTAAAATAACCAATGACTTGTGGAATAGGAAGAATTTTGCACTTAGATAGCAAACTGGTCTTTCGTGTTTTGAAATTTGATACAACTGGAAATCTAAGAACTTGGTAATATTCTTTCTTTTTTTAAACATACTCGATAATATCAGAGTTTCAAAGCATCAGTAGAATAAAATATTTGAAGATTTTTGCACAAACGAAAAATGTCGAACTTTGATAAGAATAGAAACATAAGAATTTAGTAATTTCTTCTTATGAACCAGTGTTGCATCTAATGAAGACGGAACTGAATTTTAATGCAATGTTTTCCCGCAAAGCTTTCCCGCTGTTTCCGCGCAATTTCACGACGGACGGCTGGAGTGAAGAAATTAAAGCATCGCTGCAATAAATTAACACGTTTCCGCGAGAAGTGACGTCATGTGCCGCAATTCGACCATGGGACTCGCAACGAGTTCTTGTTAGTCTTTTATAGTTCGCCATATGGGCACAAGTTGATTCCCACCACTGACACCGATACGCGCTGCTACAAACTGCACGTTAATTTACCCGGGGTTCGAGTATCCGTCACTTTTTTACACGCGATCCTCGATAAAAAAGTTATCATCGATTCTGGATTGGTCCATTGCGAACCATAAATACGTTCTACCATCGGAATCGTAAATTTAAAGAAGTCGTACGTTATATAGGGCGATACAAAGTTTGGGCAACACTGCTTCATAACTATTTTTTAAATTTCGACTGTTACTTAACAATGAAGCATGCATTTTTATGGGAATGATTCTAAAATTGTCATAAAATAAAGTCTCTTACAAAATTTCAAACTTGAAATAATCATTTTTCTTAAAATGTTGAATGTTAACGATGAGGTTATACACTTTCTACTCAAGTTCCTCCAAAATTTTCTTTCCAACTTTTACACAATCTGACATTTCGTATTATCATTCACCTTAAGATTACAAATGTCAATAATGGAATATATTCTTTCAAGAGAATTACTCAAACGTTTGCTTTGCAACTTCCACAATACGAAGTTTGAAATTAGTACCATAAAGCAACAACGTCTAAATATTTTTCACTAATAAATCTTCGCGTTTATTGCTTCCTGTGAATGGTATTTTTAGACGAGCGTTGGACACTACGTTAAATAGCAAAATTAACGGGCCCCTGAAAATTTTCCGAGAATTCCTCGTCCGGTTTTACGAATGCAGCGTAGTTTTATTGCGGCAGTATAACAGGGATGCTCGGTGTATACTATTGTTCAACTTTTTCCTTGTCCTGACTGGGAGCAGGTATCGTGGACCTTAGCAGTTAATAGGCAGGGAATAATGGCGGTCGATTGACCTTCGATCCATTGGCCAGCGTGCTACGCGGTTCCAAATTCTCGAAATTTAACTTTTGCTGACTTTTACTCTTAGAAAGTATTATTTCTTTTTCTTTTTAGCCATTTACCTTTTGTACAGCGATTTTAACGATACATATATTATTAAACTTCAATTTAATTGTCGAGGAAATGGAAGTAGAGTTGTTAGTTTTAGTTATAGATCTGAAATCTGGTTATGTTTTCTTATTATTAGATATTCAGTACAGATGTTATTATAATATGTACAAGTTGTCTGCTTTGTTCCTGATACATGGATTATTCTACGAGTCGGCCTAGTCTCGTTACGTTTAATTATCATGAATAATGCATAGTCTCGGTCAGCTTACCGCTGAAAGATCTACGATCTGGTTGCCGCATATCCTTTCCAAGATCGTATTAAATATCGTGTAGTATTACTTCTATCGTGTCAAATTAAAGATACGTTTAAGCTAACACAAAAAGATAAACGTGACCCACAATTATATCCCACATAATAATTTCTCGTTTATTCCAGTACTCGTATAATACGTGAAACAGATCGTTCAAACAATCCACTGAAAAATAAAAACCAGTTCCAACATTGAAAAACACTATCAACCATGATCATCCACTAACAAAGAAAGATAAACGTAACTTAGAATTACATTCTATATAGTAACATAATCCCTTGTTTAATCCAGCACATAAATACTGTGATAAGTATGCGGATAATTATGCAAATTCATATTTTTATGAATATAAGCAAAAAAATGGAAGCTAGGTAAAGCCAGCTAGAAACCTGTATTTTAAACATTTCATACATACGTTTAGGTTATGTGCATTTGCATTCCACAAATGCATAAAAATCCTACTTATAACATGTAAAGCAGCTTTTCCAAAAGATTCAGCATGAAAACTCAGCAAAAATCAATTCCAACACAGAGAAACCTCATCAAACACTATGATATCGCAGTTACACAAACTTTCATCTCGCTGTGTCATCAATAGGAAACAGTCTCACGATCGATTGTCTATCCAACCATCCAAACATCTTATGGCCTGTACTTTCATTTTCGCAAACCCAATGCAACTTGCCTCTCCCCTACCCCAAAAAGGGAAAAACTACAGGGATGAGGATAGAAACCGTAGGGAGGGTCCCCTTGAGGAACCATGGGGCCCGCGTTATCGCTGAAAATTCCGACACGGACTGAAAATCGCGTTTCACCAAACGAAAGAGAGAGAGAGAGAGAGAGAAAGAAGAGAAAGTGAGGGAGAGAGAGAAGAGGGAGAGAAAGAGACGGGGGAAACTGGATGGCTTCGTTCATTGTCGTGGAATAAAAGCTGCGGGAGTTCCCCACGAATGCTGAGCCCTCTCGCATGGATTTCATTTCAGGATCGCATAAAATGGTGCTGCTGCCAGTGACGACGCTGCTTGGGGAGCAAGGGGGAACAAGAACAGTGTATGAGAGAGAAAGACAGAGATAGAGGGAGAGACGGTGAGGAAGAGAGAACCATCGAGGGGAGAAGAATGGAGAGGACGAAAGGCCGTGGAACGAGAGAGAGAAAGGGACGGAAACAGAGACAGAGATGTGCCGGCTGGCAAGCAGATGGTTGCGCCGTTTATTGGTTTATTCGTCGGTTCAGCCATCACGTCCCGTCCAGCCATCAGACCAGCCGGTGTTCCTCTTTATATTCCTCACGTTGAGGAGGATCGACTTAACTGCGCGGGCCTTATCTACTCTACTTTGACCGCGACACGATGGTGCATCGATCGTCAGGAAAACACGGCTGCGTTGTCGAAGAACATCGTTAGGACTCGAGAAGTTCAGAAGAAGATTAGTTGGATCTATGGTATATAGTGGATCGTGGTGTATCGTGGTAGAATTGCTCTTTCAATTTTTCCTGATAATTGCACGTGCTTTTGTGTATTTTCAGAAGCCATAAAAAGTTGCCGGTGATAAATCGTTCAATATTGTTATATACTGTTTATGTGAATTTATATTTTTGATGGTTGGCATTGTGTGTCTATGATGTGGTGGTTATGTTTTGTAGTCTGTATTGTAATATATATTGTTTATACATTTATGTGTTCTCTAGAACTTTGGCAATGTTTGTTTAGAGATGTAGACATTCTTTGGACCATCGTTTGTGGCGTACTACTTTTCATTTTACTTGTACTCTTATCGCAAGATAGTATTTTCTCGATCATTTCTGAGTGTTGAAACGTTCGTCGTGTGAAAGTGAAAGTTTCCGTTTAAAAAACGCGCTGATGAGGTAAAAGTTTGACGGTCGGTTTATTTTTCAGCGGCGGCAGGGTGCGGATGTCGATTGTCTGAAGAGGGGCTCGAGCGGTGAAAGGGTTGATTGATGCTGACTCGACTTCTTTTATCGCCACTTATACGGTACTCTATATATCGTTTATGTTCTTTGTACAACATTTCAAATAGAGTTTATTCTAACTTATACGCCTTCAATTCAGTGAATTGCAAATTCAGATATAAGAGAAATTCTTAATGTATTCGAATCGTTCATTTTAGATACTGAAAGTGACCGTCACCGTTGGAATTAAAACATTTTCTACCGATGTTGGATTACGTCTGTGCAATCGGCAGGTACGTAAATATAAATGAAAGGAAACAATAATGTAAATTAACTCTGTACTCTATTTCAGGAGTGACATCACTCACCATCAAATTACAAAACTTCTAATTTCTGCTACATTCTGCTACAAAAGTCTTCGTATCACAGGTATATAAATAGCATTTTTAAACTTAAATTCCAATCTCGACATAATTTCACAACTCTCCAAATTATCATTTATTCCTCTGTCTTTTACTATTACCAATTAATAGTTGCAAATAGATTGAAATTTCCCAAAATTGATATCCACATATGTAACTCATTATTATTTAAACTATCTAAACTTTAAACTTCCTATTATAAATCAAATTATTAGACTGTGTTGATAATATTTATGGAAATTTATATTTTCATAAAAATAATTCAAGAATTGGAATCTAAGCAGTGATTTATCTCATTTATAAAATATCATAATATTACTATACTTTTCATATTTTATATATGTTTGCATATTATATGCCTTTCCATATGCACTTAAAAATCCACAGTCTAGTAATTATTAACTGATCAACAAGAAATGTAAATCTTTCTGTATTTGTACTTCATAGTAACATATTTTCTTATTATCTGCTCCCCATTTACTCGTGCAACATGCCGCGGATCGTATTTTCTCGAGTATTGGAATTGGCGTGTGTATGTCGTTCACATGAGTTCCATTATGCGATCGTATGTTAAGTCCAACGAGAAAGCTTTCAACGGCCGTTGCGCAACAGTTCTAATGCCGATAATTATGCGAATACAGAGGAGGGGCGGGGGCAGCGATAATAGCGTCGCCGACATCGGTCCGCGTAGCCAGTAATGGCGTGCCAGGGGGTGAATCGATAGAGGGAGACATCGTGAAACTCGACGACGCTCCACCTATCGAATGCTGAGCTTTTCCTGCAAGAGTACGCCCTCTACGCTTTTTGGAAAATTCGACGATCCTCATTGGATCCTCTTCGATTTATTGAATATCCTTTTAATTATTTATTATTATCATTATTTTTTGTTAAATAGTTCGAAGTTTTGGTAGTATTCAATACAAGTTTTCTAAAATTTAATAGACCCATATATCTTGGGAGGATGGTTGGTCGTGTGATAGTTTAATGACGAGATTACTCGATGTTGAAACTGTCAAATATATTTTAAAATAATTATAAATACAGAGTCAACCGTAGATTGCTCGCTACGGGCCGTTAAAATAATGTTCGCTAAGACGCTCGGTACGAACGGATTCGCTAAAAACTGTGTGCTGATCGCTCGAGACTGAGATTGGTCGAGGGGATACTAATACATTTCCATTCGCCTTTGTTAGACGGTTACACGTGGCGACGACATTGTTTTGCCCGGAGTTGGTTTATTATTACATTATGTATATTCTAACGATATTGATACTCCGAGGCAAAACAACAGCGTGGCTCGAATTGTCCTCTAGCTCATGTGCCGCTACATATCTATATCTTTTTTGGTTAGACTCAAGAAGTGCTGAATATTATCAAAATTCTATGAAGAAATAGTATTGATTTTATGGATTGTGGAATTGAAATATGGTTTAATCAGTTTTAGCTAAAAAATTATTCACAATATCTTTCCAGTTATTTATGCAACTATTACGAGTAAATTTTTTAGATTGTCATGTATATCTTATTTGGCTAGTTTAAAGGAGCATTAAATATTCTGGAAATCTTTTAGAGAAGTTATTATTTGGAATAATTTTACAGATTATGTAATCCCAATATAGGTTTCTCAATTTGAAAAATTCTGAATGTTTCTTTTGGGTAATCAGAAGCCTAGACAACAGTGATCGAGCTTCTTTAGGTTTATATTCGTAACTCGTGTTGACTTATTGATCCCCATGGAGAGATTACAACCTTCCCATGGGAACAAATCAACGTCTGGTGAGAAATATGTATGCGCCAAAGGAATCGTTTCGGATGTCATCGTCAAAGTCGGCTTTCGAGGGATTAAAGTTTCTGACAAATTTCGGACGGCTTGTTAAAATATAACCTCTCACTCGAACGGCTCGATTTCTTTCCCCTTGTGTAACGTATATTAGCAATCGAACATTGGCATAATGTTCGGAAGTCTTCGAAGATTAAGAAGCTTCTTCTTTGTAATTGGAAGTTTTGAAAATCGTTAGATCTTAAACATACAAATAAAACGTTTACTTTAACGCCAGGTTTTTGACTCGACCCGCCTTGATTCCAGTTAATCCCAATTCGTAAAGGGAAGGTTAGGTTTTGAGAGGATTAACCCTCGAAGAATCTCGCAAACCTATGGGTTTCAATTTTCCAGGCGAAATAATTTCGTTAGGTTAAATGTTTTGACAATCTACGAAACAAACCTAATCCTACAAATTACTCTTCTATATTTATACAATTCGAATCGAATAACTCTTCTAATTAAGCTGCAAATATTTATGCAGATAACAGCTACTATACTTTGGATATTTTATATATTTCTCCATGTTATATACTTACATATATTTTTGCATCCTTAAATCTGTCATAAACGCAGTCTACTCATAACATTAACATTTTCAATCTCTTAAATATTTCTTAAATTACACATTAAATACACCTTCAAAGTGTTATCCTGATATGCATGTATTTGAAAAATGCAGTGTTTTTTGGTGAATTGTCCTAAAACGCTTTCCGAACTCAATCTTCTTATACCCCTGTCTTTTCTTCCTTTCATTACCAATATTCTAATAACAAAATTCATTTAAAAGATCAATCCACATTTTGTTGTTATCCGCATAACGAAGTTGGACGAAGAGACAACGAATCTAACGAGGTTTCCGCGATGATTTTCAGGTAAACACAACAGCGATGACCAAGTAACCTGGAAACGCAAGGTACATCGACACGCGTGCTCAAATAAAAGGAGCTGTACCGCTAAGGAATGGGAGGAGAAAGAGGACGAAGGAGAACACGGCCTTGCCTGCATTCAGCTGTGTCATCCGCGAGCCGTTAACGCTCAGGTGCTTTCGAACTCAGGGACGAGCATCAATCACTATCGGTAGTGCAGGTGTAATATGATTATTGTCGCTAAGATAACCTGCTATGATATACGTCCGAGAAGTGTGCCAAGTGACATAACAGGATTTATCTTTAACGGCGTATCGAAGCCTTCGAGTAGAAAACGAACGAATCACCGGCGCCGCCATTGCGTTTCTGGCTTTGATGATTCGTGACTTACTTTGAATGCATCGACTCGATCTATGTTTAGAAAGTTTCTTCGAGAACATGGAAATAATATTACTCTTTGTTAACTAACTGTTGAGCGTTGTTTGGTGAACTTAGGGTTATGACTTTGCGGCACATTCAAGGGATGGAGTTTTAGTTTAGGTTAATTTAAAAGAAAGTATGATGAATTTTTAGATGAGACATAGAATTTTTGAATGTAGAATTGTAAACATTTGCTTGGATTAGAAATCGAAATCTTTTAAAAGTGCTAAAGTTAGCTTCCCGCTAGAAATTTTGTTATTAAATATCGTTTAGTTTTTTTTTGGTTCTTTGATTAATAATTTTTCTGAAAATTGCAATCGAGCCAGGTTTCCTTTGTGAGAATATTCGTTTCGCGACACATATAGCAGAAATAGATGCTTCCCTGTTCGTTGTAACGGTGACTTGACATAACAGGTCTATTTTCGAATGACTTCGCGCTTCAACAACTCTCGATCCTGGCTAGTGAGAGCGCCAATTTTTAACTGCTTATCGAATCCTTTCAGAGGCATCTCGCTTCTTGGAACAGGAACAGAATAATTCGTATCGAAATGCATGTATTAGATAAAAACTGCTTATAGACACTATGCTTTTAAGTTTGTTAAATTCAATGATAAATTTCAGCATACTGATCTAAAAATATTTTCAGGTGAATGAGTTCAACTGCAATAGACAGTTGAACACCTTCGATCACATACTGGGCCAACGAAGAAGTTAAAAGCGGCACGAGCGTTACTAAAAATCGTAAAGAAGCTTACAAGGAAAGAGAACATGTGTCGTAAGATTGATGTGCCGATATGAGAAGGCCCAGTTAATGCTCTACATCTACCCTGTAGATCCGAATTTGTTTGATAAGAGGCGACAAATTCGGTTCTAGAGAGGTTTGTGTGGTGCATACAGAGCTACAGCGGTCTCGAAACAACGGTCACACTTTTTGCGTATGCGTCTCAATGGAATTATCCAATTATTGTATATCGAGGTCGAAAAATTATGTCGAGGACATTTCAATTTCACTTACTTAAAAACGCATGAAATTTATTGTTTTAGATAGATCTTTGGAGTACTTTTAATCATCATCTCTTATAATTTTTCGACCGTTTCTTGATTTAATGTATTTTTTATTACACAATTTACGAATTCATACGAAATTCTTGAAACAGAAAAAGGTTCAAAACATCAATCGGTTATAAGAAATTGATTAACGAAACCGAAAGTCACTCAAGTGTGTACAAGAACGTATCGTAACTAGAATGTCGAGATGACTAGTTAGATAGATCAAACTGGATTAGAACCGATAACTATTTTAAGAATCTTAAAACTAATCTTCAATGTAAACAACAGTGCAAACAGCACTCTAAAAATACGATAAAAATCAATTTACTGCGGCAAATTTTCAACAATTCATGTTGCGTAATACAAACGTCTCCAATCAACTTATACGCGTTGTAACACGATTTCTCTAGCACATTTCATTCCTTTGATCGAAGAATTTTATCATTAAAATCACAGTTACGCGGAATACTTAGAATTCCAAGCGTTTCCTCTCGTTGAACGATCTTCGTTCGGAAGATCGCGAGGGGCAAGAACGCAGTTGCCATAAGCGAGAACGTCTTCATTAATCCCGGTGCGCAATTACTCGCAAATAACGCTGGTAGTCTAACAAGACTTACATCATGTTCGTTGCTCGTGATCGTTTTTCAACCACGCGTTCTTCAACTATGTGAACTGATTCTACCATCTAAAAAAAAATCTGTTAGAGGCGATCAAGAATTAATGACCGTTATTAATAGCAACTCGTCGCGATTCCACGACTACACACAATACACTGTGAGAGAAAGGCTAGTCGACGATGAACCGCGTTCTACAATTGGCGACCCGACTTGACGCCGCGATGCACACATTGCATTATAGCGTCCCCCTTCTTGTACCAACGTCGTACAAGCGGGTTCAAAGTTTCATTATATATCGTGGGAGTCGATTATTTTTAATACGAATGAAATGTTGTCGTGTTTCGATGCATTTAGAAAGTTCGCTATTTTCGTGGTTTGTTAATTTGTTAAACGCTTCTTATTTTCTACAATTAATTCGGTAATTGTGTAATGTTGCGAAGAATGCTGAAGATCTAGAGAAGTCGGTTGGGAATTCATTTTTTATTTGTTGAGTGATAACTATTTGTATAACAAAGATTCAATTATAATTAGGCATGGAATATGCGTTTTGTAATAGGAGAATAATAACGGTGAATTGAATCTACTCTTCATATATTAATTGTTTGTACAATAAAGATTACAGTATTCTTAGATTAAAGTTGAAATATGTACTTTCTTGAGAATCCAGATGCATTACAGCTTTTAGATAGAAAAAGAATACTGAATACAGAAAGGCATATTTTCAAAGAATCTGTAATAATATTAAGTAAGCGATTCTATAAATGTTCATCCATTACAAACATAGTGCATACAACTATGCAATTTATCTGATATTTTCAAATGTCTAAAGAATCCTCGTTGTTCAGATTCAAGCCGACAAAAAAGTCGAATTTAAGCCTATTGCGTTTTCCAGAAGAGCGACAAAGAAAATGATTCGTTCACGGTGTAAGAGTCGGCCCGTCGTTTCATCTTTTTCAATTCGAGATCCTATCCTTTTATTCACGGTCGACCATAAGAGAAGCCGTAGTGTTCGCGCGCGCGTTTTCTTGCATCCTTCGGTAACGGCTGCGACGCGTCCATTAATCTTTGATCGTGCTCACATTAAAATGACATGCCGGTCGTTATGCAACCGTTCGTAAGTGCTAATGAAGTGCATACACGGCCGTAATTACCGGTCGAGTAGCCTGCCCACTATCCATAGGCGCGCGAGCTCGTAACAACCGAGCGAAGGAAAAGGGGGAAAAAATCCGAAGATTTCGTAACGATTCAGATGGAAAAAGAATGTTTCATGGCGGCAAACGCGTTGTACATTTTTCTAAATGACCAGTGATTTCCTTTGTGTGAAATTGTACTTGGAATGCGATAGAATGGAAACTTGTTAGAGAGTAGATATTATTGAGCAACTCGACTCGTTTTTATTTCTAATGTTAGTCAATGTTTATGATATCATCGATAACGTGTAAACGAGCTGAACCACGGAATTGTAAAATTAGATCAAATGTAATACATTACGTAGCGGAACATTGTTGAAGATCAAGTTGGAAGCTCAATAATTCTCTTATATTTCTGATTAATAATTCTATTTGTATAATAATATTTCTGATTGACCTTGTTTCAATCGAGAGCGATATAATGATGATCGAAGTTTCTTACACTCTTGCTACTTATGATTACAATAAAATATTCTTGTAAAATAGTATTTTTATAAATTGGCTGTGTATTTATCGAAATTCAAAAATTATGAAATTATATAAATTATTCAAGGTAAGGAATTCGTAAGATTTATAAATGTGGAGAAATCCCTATGTAGATTCTATTTTTCAGTTGTGTTCATAAAAATATGAATTTGCATAAAAATCCACAGCCCAATTATAAAATTCGCAATTCGATAACTATTAAAAAGTTAGATGACTTTTAGTATCTCGTGATCAGGTAATCGTATCTCAATCAAATAAGGTGAAGATCAGAGTTATTTACGCTTTTAGTTAAACCTACAGAAAAATTAATTTATTCTTATAAAATAATAATTTATGATGATTAATTCACATACTTAACATTGCGCTGACGGGATGCGACTATATTTTAAATAAATCTTGTTTAAACCGTTTGCATTGTAAAAAAATTATCAAGGTAAGCCATCGATAAAATGTATTAATGTATTTACGATATGTGAGTACCTAATCGCGGTATGTAATCCTGACACATTACAGATTGCCTGGACGATAGGAAGAAAAAAGGGGTGACAGCGCGCGTTGCAATTAAGAAAATGGAAAATCTGCAATTCAGAGCGAATTGCTAGCCGTGGAAAAACTCGAGCACGACTAATAGAAAACCTGCTCAAAGGTCGATGAAGCATGTTTCAATGCACCGGTCGTTATGATTAACGAGGAAATGTTTATAATGGCGGTTAACTTCCTGCAACTTATTTATTCCTTAACGTCATTTTCGAGGAATTATATAATTTTTCTTATTCCCCGGATCTTAATCTGTTCCATATTACTTTTCAAATTTTATTAATCTTTATTCTTCTCTTTTATTAATCTTCGCCAATTCAGATTTAAATCATCGCCAAAGAAATTCAAATTACCTGAATAATAACTCGGAACGCATGTAACGTCGACCTACATAATTACATAATATTATTCACAAAATATTCGTATCAAGAATCTTACGAATTTCATGTTTCGAAAAACATCGAACAGCTGCACTTACCTAAGCCAAAAATGGCAACACGCGATGCACACGGCTCGTTAACAGCGGCACGCGCATCAATTTCAACCATAATTTCCTTCATCAGGGAATGCACATAGGTGGAGAGGATCATTAGTTAATACGCAAACATCATCAAAGTGTCCTTAGTCGGCAGAAGAACTCTGTCGTTTCACAAGAGCGTGCTAGCGCCTCTCTCAACGGTCCGACATGAATTTCTTCATTAGAATCAGCAGCTCGACTTCGAGGTCATTAACTCACCTGTAAACATTGTTCCCCATCAAAACGTCGTCAGTTATATGAAATTGCAAAAAAATGGTCGCGAGCCAACGGTGTCGGATAAACGGTAAAAACCGCGTTACTGCTAACCGGACGTTCATCAACTCGATGCGCGCGTTTCTCCATTAGACTCGATTTACAAGAACGTTCCGGCATTCGCGCGTTTCTCATTCGGTAGGTTTATTATTCGAGCGCTTTTTCGAGCGGCACCTGCGCCCGAGATTCAACTGCGCTTCCATGCGATATATCACAGAATAAGCGTTTGGGAACAGCATGACCTGATTCACATTCGATCGTCTGTTGCGATTACGTCATCAGTGGAAATTAAGTTTAACGCATGGTGACATGGTACAAGGTGTTTTATGGTAGGTGAATCTTATCTTAAGGACATGATTTTAGATTGAGGTTATGAAGCCAAAGTTATAGAAGCTAAGTTATTTGATTGTATATTGTACATGAACAACGATTGTAAATTGAAAGTAGATTTTTTATATTCGATAGGGGAAATTTACTTTGATATTTTATGGGATGTCCTGTATGATTGATCCAATTATGGAGCGATTCAATCTTAAGCAAGAGATATTCTGAAGGAGGAATAACTACGAAAATGACTGGCATTCGATGTAGCATTATTTATATTAATTACGAATGAACGTGGTAAATTGAATAACGTTGCACTTGTAATTCCGTTTGATATCTCCGAGTGAAAGAAGCGTGAAGTTATTGCATCGTAGTTATGTACATAGCTTTAGTCGATCAGAATGGAGAAGAAATGAAATTGAAATCGCGCTGTAATTGGTATTACAGCTCTGAAATACAATCGTACCATGACCAATTAAATGCAGCCTTGGAATTCTGAAGAGCCCCGAATAAAATTCAGTCAGCTCAGTCTCTTGAATAGCAATGACAGAGACTAACTGTGAGTAAAATAATCAAGCGATCTACAAACATTCACAAAATTATCGTATATGTATATGTAAATTACCTTTACACATGTTTAAGCCAATACTACCACTATAGAACAAAGTCTTATTTGCGTATAAGAAGAATAAAATCCACCACTATTCCAAAAATACTTCTTCCACTCGTTGGAAAGCAATTTTTCATAACCACAATCACACTAAGGTGATAGCACGACGAAAACATCGCTGAAAAACTCAAAACTCTCATCGATCCACTCACAAAAAAGAAATTGCAGCGTTCCTCGTGGAATTTTTATTGGAATGGGTGCACTCGCGACATCCGGCGGATGGGTCGCGCCGGAAGAGAGCAGCAGCCAGGTTTTGATCAGTTTGGTCGAATGAAGACAAACGGTTCGCGATGGGCGCGTTCACCTACGATTCCAGAGATCTTGGCGGAGTCTCGAGTCTAAATCCACATCCGAGTACGCGAGAAAACATAACAAGATTGATGATATGCCTGACACGCGGGAGAGGGTGCTGGTTGGCTGGTTGGCGAGTCTGGCGTCGAGAGCAGCCGGAGGAAACACCAACCGCAGGAATAGCTTTGCTACTTTTCATTCTGCCGCGTCCTTTGCTTCGGCCGAGTTCCATGCTTGTCAATCATTTGCCGAGAACCTAGCGACACCTTGCGCGTTCGCCGCTACGAGGTTGATGTTTCTTCCATGAAACGTTGCTGCTGGATATTACGTGATGCTATTGTTCGCGTTACCTCGATATCAGGGTGTTTCTTCCCTTTTTGCTGCTTCTGGGAATATGTGAAAGATCGTTGATATTATTCTGGAAATATCGAGGCGAGATTGATCTTTTACATTTATCTTTGGACGATGCTCCAAAATAATTAGTTGCGCTTATTGTCTTGAAATTGTCAAGAAGTATTACGTTTTTATAACGTAGAAGATCGCAGCAAAAAAATATGACAAGCAATTTTAAAATTTAATAATCCATTCTATGTATTACCACAATTGTCCTTTTAATTGATTGTGGAATTACATACAGTATTTTTGCATCCTATTGAACATTCCAAAAATGTTTCTTTGGTAGATTGTTTACTTAACTTTTATTATTAACGTTATGGTAAATTTCATAGATATATCACTTACTTTCAGGAAATTTATAGTTGTGAGTGTAATAAATTGTTTGAAATGAAGCAATTAACGAAAATGGATTTGTCATGTTGGCGTTTTATTTCAACGTTGTTGAAAAGTTCTAATCAATAACTGAAATAGCTGCTTTTTGAACTGCGACTGGGAAGAATGTCAAAGGTAATATAGTTTCACAAATTATGCCCCATCAACGTGTGTAATAATTGCCGCTTTCTTCACAGAAGGGTTAGAAAAGAGAAGATTAAAAGAGAGACCAAAAAAAAGGTACGATGGAAACGATATCGAGTCCAGACTTTTTGCAACGGTCTAATTATGATTTATATCTGTTCGTTTTCTTGTTATAATGCGTACGTATCTGATTAGTTTTCGTAAATTACGTCGTTCCACATTTTCTTCGTGGAAATGATTGATGAATTCTAGCCGATTAACATTCCAGCTTGACACCAGTTACTCATTAGCTGGCAAGATTGTACCGCGCTGCATTAAAAATACTGCGGTTCAACCGTTTTATTAGTTGCAAATCGTCCGCGTTTAGTCCATTCATACATTCTCTTCCTATTAAGTAATTCTCGAAAGGACGTTTCGTTGTTTACCATCGCGCAATTGATGAAACAACGTTGTCCACATCGCGTACCTTTAATAAGAGAAAAAGGTCTTGTAATTTTTTTTATAATGGCTCTTTGTAGAATCTATTTCTCAAAACCGATTGGTTTCGGTAATTTATTGCTTTTAATGACAACGGGAAGGAGTTTAATTGAATATCCAGTGGATTAAGTTGATCGCAATAAATCTTAAGGCTAATGTTGCAGTCACCTTTTGTTTGTTCGTAGCAAATCATTGATCACTGTCAGCACTACAATCTTTCTATACACTATTGTATTTAGATTGTTTATCTTGACAAAAAGCTCAATCTTCTGAATGCTACACTAAATACCCTTAACCATGATCATGCACAACACTAAACGAAGTGAAGTGAAAATAAAATAAAATATTACTTTCGCCTTTCCTTAATTTGGATCTGTTAGAATTTCTTCAATTGTCAACTTCATTTTATTACTGTTTCTTATTAATTTACTATTCCAATTGTCCATGAAGAAGAAAACGCTAAACGTGAACAATGTTATCAAGAATTACAAAATAAATATCTACAATGGTAATGTTTTTATGAGTTTTAAAAGGCACAGGAAACAAGTTAGGAGGAGAATATTACAAAGAAAAAATTGCAAGAAATGCCAACTGCAACTGTAGATCAATTTTAAATAACAAAATATACAGAAACGATCGACTGCCATAAAATCGTGCAGACTGATGGCGCCTCGATAATAAAATCGTCACTTCCATCACTATGCAAACGTTCAAGAAATCGTTTCGTGGTGCAGTACGAAATCGCTTAGGCGTCGTCACGTCGAGTGGTTAACGGAGCAAACGAACGGGGTTAACTGAACAGAGAGTTGGCGCAAACAGCGCAACCCTCGTCGGATTCGTCGCTGGTGACTGATGGCACGTCCTCGATCACGATGGATCCTCCGACAGCTGGAAACGTCGCCACACGCCGGCAGAAAGAGGCACTGAAGAGGGAGGAGTTATGCAGAGGCACGTTCGATACAAATCATGCTAATTCCGCATCAGTTGTCACTCTGATCAGAACTTGTCTGCCTGGAACGTCTAACTTATGGCTCAGGATGTTGGTATCTTTTGTGATTCACCGCTTTAGATATTTCCTTTTCTTTGTTGAACTCTTTAGTCGTTAAAAAAGTGAAGGTTTTCGCTTACGTGGATTAATTGACTTTGGTATGTGAATGTCGAAGATGAAGCTATTTTTGATGATGATTTCGTATAGAGAAGTAATCTAATTTTTGTTATACGTATTTACAGATGGCCAAAAGGTGATCTTAGTTGTGTTTTCAACAGAGTAACAGACTTTAGTGCAGATTAAAGTTAACATAAACCTTTTGCGAGACAAGTACTTTACAGATATAATTAGAGTTCATGTAATAGAAGTTCGCTGATTCTTTCCATTACACGTCGCTCTTCGTTTCATACACACAAGTAAGATAAATGGATTCAATCAACAATAGTAGGTATAATTGAGCGCAAACTAAAATTTCATTCAAACAAATAGAGTTCACAGAAACAGAGGTTTACTATATTCTACTATTCGATTCTTCGATTCTCAATCGTAAAATCTTCTATACTATCTTATATCGTTGCAGAACAACCTAAAGACTGTACAATCTCGCACCCAATATAGTTATGCAAATCAAGCTTCCATCACGAAATGGATCTCGAAGGGGCGCACGATCTGTTCGGCGCTTCCAATCTCTTCCCTCGTCGCGGAGACATCGCTTAATAAATATAAAGCAGCACGTTGCCCGGAGGTGGTCCACTATCCTGTCGCATCTCACAACTGGTCCCTCGCCAGTCTTCCTCTTAATTATTCCCCGTAATTCTTAATTATTATGCACGAAGCCGCGTACGAGAGTCGAGCAAGACTGGTCTTCTAGACCATCAGGTCTTCAAGACTATCAGTTCGGTCCGGATGTACTGATATCTCGTATTTTCAGGTGGACAGATAGTCATCAATTTAAGGTTAGGATCAAGACTATATAATGAACGCAAGGTCTGGCAGAGACGTGGAACTGTGGTGGCGCACGTTCGGCGGCCACCACAAGCATCGCTGGAAGAAACGAAAGAAGGAAGGTGGTGGCCGTGGGCCCTTTGATGCGTTTGGCCTTCGGAACTCTGCGTGGATCTACGTGGATCGGACGTGGACAGAAAGAGGTCGGCATAGATCTGATGCGATGAGCGCCGCTGCACTATAATATTAATGATGACTGGCTTGCCCCCTTAGAGGAGCCTATCTATTTCGTTCTGTCCCGGACTGTCTTGTTCTACTGGGATGCAATTTCTCGATAATTCTTCGAGTCCTCCTGCGGCCAACTCGCCGATTCGCCGGCTCGTGCTCGTTAATATTAATAAGCTGCTTAATATTAATATTGATAAGTCTGTTAATAGCGATGAGTATCGGTGACGTGGATACCGTAAGGTTAATAGTAGTCTGGCATTTTTTCACGCATCTGATCGAAGTAGTTTATTCAGCATGATTTCGTGTTACTTTACTCGACTATTGCGACTGGTTTCTGGAATCTATTTAATCAGAATGAAGTGGAGTGCATCGAATTGCGAATACAGGGTAAATAGATTCGTTTGAAGTTTGAGATTTGTAAAATTCTTCACTGGAATTTAGAGGATACTTCATAGAAGAAATATGTTGCAATGGAAGTTTGCAATGAAACGTTGCAGATTGGTGGAACGTCGTTGGTAGATACGTTTGCCAACGAATCTTTTCGGTCTGTTCGTTTGTACATTACTCA
This sequence comes from Bombus sibiricus, assembly GCA_014737505.1. Classification (NCBI taxonomy): domain Eukaryota; kingdom Metazoa; phylum Arthropoda; class Insecta; order Hymenoptera; family Apidae; genus Bombus; species Bombus sibiricus. The sequence continues at coordinate 756,633 of JACXIM010000128.1, read as the reverse complement.
CCTTGCTTGTTGGATTTGTTTTTGTAGCAACGGAATATTTGCTGAAACTCCGTAAGAATAATGTCATCGAGTGTTCCACGATCGTGCACAACGATTAATGATTGTCCAGAGAGAACCACTTAGGAAATTCGCTAGATTCCTGACGAGTGCATAAATATTTAATGCGTTCGCTACATGCTGCCGCGCATCTCATGAAATTCCGCTGATTTATGAACAATTATTTGTCTTGCGTCGTTGATCGCAGTCTCAATTACGATCTTCTTCTTCTTCGTTTCTGTCCTCGTGAAATAAATTGTGCAACATCAAAGTAATCTTCAAAAAGCTTCATGGAAGAAAAGCTTGGAAAAAAATTCATTTCATGCGAAATAAGTAGTTTGAAATATGAGAACGAAGAAATGGAGAAAAAGTAAACGCTGGAAACGAGCGAATAAACGTAAACACGTGAAGTTCTAGGAAGAGAAGAATCCTCAGCAGCGAGTTTCATTCTCTTCCTCTGTAAAATCCATCAACTCGAGGTCAGAAAAATCTTCGGAAATATAATTAATTGTGGGTTCTAAGCGAGCCGAAAAAAGGAGAAAAAATGGAATAGCCAAGATGGTTCCAGCGTCTTACGTGACCATTTCTAGCCAGCTGAACCAAGAGGACGCCCAGCCCACTGGCTTAGAAGCGTACCGTTGGTAAGCCACGGTGGAAGATAATTAGCGATCCTTCGAACGGAGGATTTCGTGTAAAATGGCGTCGAACACGGCCTAATGCCGATTTACCTGAAATCTTCTCCAAAAGTTACAAAAAACTTAAATTACATCTCGCTAATCGCCTCATCGAATTTACTTCATCTAGAAAACTTTTAATAGAACATTGTCCAATTTCTTTTAATTAGAAATATTTAAGCGACTAACCAGCTTCGACTTCCTTCATAACCTGTAGCATTTGCACTTCCTGCACAACTTTTTCTTCAATTTTCTTAGCAAACTAGTTCGTATGCATTTGAAATTTGCTTTAGGAAACTTTTAACAGAACATTGTCTAACTTCTTTTAAGTAGAAACATTTAAACGACTAAGCAGCTCCGACTCCCTTCATAACATGTAGCATTTGCACTTCCTGCACAACTTTTTCTTCAATTTTCCTAGCAACCTAGTTCGTATGCATTTGAAATTTGCTTTAGGAAACTTTTATAGAACATTGTCCAATTTCTTTTAATTAGAAACATTTAAACGACTAAGCAGCTCCGACTTCCTTCATAACATGTAGCATTTGCACTTCCTGCACAACTTTTTCTTCAATTTTCTTAGCAAACTAGTTCGTATGCATTTGAAATTTGCTTTAGGAAACTTTTAACAGAACATTGTCCAATTTCTTTTAATTAGAAATATTTAAGCGACTAACCAGCTTCGACTTCCTTCATAACGTGTAGCATTTGCACTTCCTGCACAACTTTTTCTTCAATTTTCTTAGCAAACTAGTTCGTATACATTTGAAATTTGCTTTAGGAAACTTTTAACAGAACATTGTCCAATTTCTTTTAATTAGAAATATTTAAGCGACTAACCAGCTTCGACTTCCTTCATAACGTGTAGCATTTGCACTTCCTGCACAACTTTTTCTTCAATTTTCTTAGCAAACTAGTTCGTATGCATTTGAAATTTGCTTTAGGAAACTTTTAACAGAACATTGTCCAATTTCTTTTAATTAGAAATATTTAAGCGACTAACCAGCTTCGACTTCCTTCATAACATGTAGCATTTGCACTTCCTGCACAACTTTTTCTTCAATTTTCCTAGCAAACTAGTTCGTATGCATTTGAAATTTGCTTTGGAAAACTTTTATAGAACTTTGTCCGATTTTTTTTAAGTAAAGCCAATTTTAAATACATACGAACCAGTTTGCTAGGAAAATTGAAGAAAAAGTTGTGCAGGAAATGCAAATGCAACGCGTGACGAAGGAAGTCGAAGCTGGTTAGTCGTTTATTTATCGTTTCAAGATTTTGCAAGACAGGAGAGAGATAGAAATGGCCGTGGGCTGCGAGGCAGCCAGCAAAGCGTATCCAGCGGGAAAAAATGGCCGTGGCCCTGACCACCTGCTGCCACTTTGATACCGCCGCTAGAATCTCATTTAGCCGTGTAATTCCGACGTTCATTGACGATGGATCGTCTCTCCTCTGCGGCATTGTAGGTGTACTGAAACACTTCGTACCTTCTAATATATGATCGATCAAGAAGACCGAGCGGAACATCGTGCGCGTACAGCGTTACCAGAATCCATCGCGCGTGAACCAGTCGTGTTTCGCCCGGGAAAAAAATGCTTTCGCTCGATTTCCAACAGCCTCATCGTTCTAGAGGACCGACAGTCACTCGCATCTTGAACTGTGCCGTAAACTGTACTTCGTAGTGGTAATAAATTTGATCCAAGTATTCTTGGTGCCTTCCTACTGCGTGCGTTAGCGTCTGGAATATTTGGAAGAAATATTGGTGCAGGTTTTATGAAAAGTTTCTCAGTAAAATTGCCGCGTAGATTTGTCAATTAAAATTAAAGAAAGAATCGATACAGTTCAAGCGTCATATTGTAATAGGATTGTAACGAATAATTAAAAGACAAGGCGATAGAATCGGCAAAGGACAAACATAGTTTTATGGCCGTAAGTCTGCGGACATGGCACCCGATTTCCGGCAATGAATAGCCGCTGATTGTTTGCGCCGCGTCACGGTTTTACAGTCGCGTTTAATTCAATTTGTGAGTGACTTACGATGTCTGTCATTAGTCATCGTGAGGCGTGTGCGCGCCCGCGCGCCTCGTAGCTCCTTCGTATACACCGTGGAAGAAGAAGAAGAAGAAGAAGAAGAAGAAGAAGAGGAAGAGGCTGGAGAGTGAGTACAAGGTTTACACGGATCTCGTCCGTTCGCGGCGATTATCGGTCAAGAATGAGCCTCATCAGGTGAATCGGCTCGAAATGGTACCGACGTAACGCGATTAATACCCTGCCATTTCGTCCTGACGATCCTTCAGCGAGACACCAAATGTTGAAAGCATGGAACATGCTCCAAGGTATTTCCAAGACCATGAAAACTATTTATGTACGAAATTTCAAATTTTTCCAAAATTTACAAATACCAAATCCTTTACAGGAATATTAGAAAATGGAAGAATAGAACGAAACGAGGAACTTGTGCACTCATGCGTCCCAATCTACACATATTCGTGCTGCCTTCTTTCGACGCGTCGGCTCCGTTTATCCTCCGCTTCTTCTTCAATTCGACGTTGCGAAAGGGCTCCGTGCCGCCAATTGATTCGCGACACAATGTCGGATAACATTGGAGAATGCCGCTCATCAGGTGAATCGGCCGCAAATGGTAGCCAGCTAATAAGTGTTTATTATTCGACCGGTGTTCGTGCACGTGGTCGAGAGTGTACGTAAATACGGAAGAACGAGCCGCGGCCACAAAGAGGAGAGAGAAAGTTACTGTTACACACGCCGAGCTCGCCGTCCACGTTCAGCCGTCCGACGATGACCGAGCAAATTCGTCCTGAAGGTTCTACCCTCGAGCGGACGCCAGGTCGCGCCGTGAAGCACGGAACAGCCGCACCGGTGACGCTCCGTTGCTCGTTTTACCGAGTACGCCGTCCACTTCGACGATCCAATTTTCCTGCCAGCTGCGACTATACGCGTCCTGAAATCAGTATTCCGTGGTTAGGCGATTGCAGTCGACGTTTACAAAGGGAGTATCTCAGAGGAGACTGAAATAGTTGAATTGGCTGAAATTTGAGATTTATAATATAGTTGAATTCTGTTTATGTAGCGGGAGACACACATTTTGTGTGATAGAAATTATTCTCTCCATTGCTTGTGATTGTTTATGTACATAACAGGCTGGATGTAATTAACAGAATTCATTTAATTAGAACTTCAAATAAAGCTTTGTTAGTTGAGGTTCTGTTAATTTCATTTGTTTTGTAATGGAAAGTAATGGAGTAAAATCTAATTTATCTGAATAATAAGGAAAATCCACTTGAACCGATGATACAGAACTTTATTTATATTCTGAAAATAGAAAATGAACTTCTCTGTACTAACTGTGAGCCTATCGTTCCAGGAAGACCGTGTCATTTGCGTCGCTAATTTCTCACCAGGATTCTCAACTACACGGCATAATTATCATCAAAGAACATCCTTTCCTGTCTTCTTTTCTGTTATTGTCTCAAGGACGTGTACAGAATAAAAAACTACACAAAGTTGGAGGTACGTTGACCAGGGCATGGAGCATTATCCGTCGCGTGAACGAGAAGCAAACTGGACGCGAGAGGAAGCATACGGAGGTGTTGATCGCGCGAAGTCGGACCGCGGAGAACAAGAGAGACGAAAGAAGAGGAAAAGAGCGGTGGCGGAGCACCGGCAGAAAGAAATAAAGAAGGAAGAAAAGAAATGAAAGGCTGTCAGAGCGGAGGCGAACGGTCGTGGGGAAGCGAGGCGAAATAGAGGGAGAGAAAGAGCTCTAGGAGGGTATTAGTTGGTCTGAAGGGTGGATGCGAAGAAAGAGAGTTCCCTCTTTCTTATATATTTTTTCTTATATTCTTCGGCGTTCCTTGGGAAAAGTTTGTTGTTTGAAGCAGCGCTGTGCCTCTCTCGCGATCATTAATCATGCCGAGTTTTGGTTTGACTAGCAGCACCGCCGGCATGGCTCTCCTTCTCCCTGTTTCTCTCTCCGTCTCTTTCTTCCCCACCCTTTCTCCGTTTCTCTTCGTGGTTCGTTGCTGTTACGTCGGATTCCTGCAGCAACGCCAACCTCGAAGCTTTGCAGGGGAAAGAAAGAGGGTAGCACAGACAGAGGTGGGGTGGCTTCGTTTCTACCCCTCTCGTTGATCCCCCAATCTTCTACCACCCTTGAAGGGCTGCTGTCCCCCCACATACGAAGATGCCGGCTATTCGGAAATATCATAGAGGGGTGCCACCGTAGAAAAGGAAACCCTTGTCCTCCGCCTCTTTCTCGGAACCCCTCAACCTCCTTTTCACCCCCGACACGGCGCGCATCGCCAACTAGGGCTGGCAACTTCTTTCTCCGCGTATCGTATGCCCCTTCGTAAAAGCCTTTTCTAGATACCAATAATAGATTCGGGAACTTTCTCCTCAACCGAGATGTCGCACTGTCCCCTTGTTCCCTTGTCATGGGTCAAACTTGGCTGATGGAAGTGCAAATCGTTTTCTTTTTACCTTTTTGTCATGCTCTCAGGGATTGCGACGTTCTTATTGCTAGCAGAATTTTTGGAAGTTTTTATGGGCATTAGATTGATAAGATGTACATGTAGTGTATGTTACCTAATAGGTAGGAATAATAGTGATGGATAATAGTAACAGTAATGGAATCACTATTCCTTTTTTTTTTTTTTTGATGCTTCCAGGGATTACCATGTTCTTATTGCTGGTAGAATTTTTGGAAGTTTTTATGGACATGAGATTGATAAGATGTACATTTAGTGTATGTTACCTAATAGGTAGGAATAATAGTGATGGATAATAGTAACAGTAATGGAAGTGCAAATCGTTTTCTTTTTTCCTTTTTGTGATGCTTCTAGGGATTCTTATTGCTAGCAGAATTTTTGGAAGTTTTTATGGGCATTAGATTGATAAGATGTACATGTAGTGTATGTTACGTAATAGCTAGGAATAATAGTAAGATGATAAGAATTACTGTTAATATTTCATGCTTAATCAAGGTATGTTTCGCCGTGTTTTATATCGGTTTAATGCGACGACTATGATCTGAAGGTGTAATGGAAGTGTAAAGTGAGTCACGTAAGATTACAAAGCGTGATATTTTACAAGCTATTAACGTTGTAGGAAATAGTACAAGATGGTGTACGCTTGATACAACAACAAATGAATAATGCATTTTCAGGATCTCGTTCGTGATCCTGACCTTTGGTGTAATAAGTGTCAGGTTTATTATTTTTTAACGAAGAGACATCTAATTCAGCGACATTTAACTCAGAGAAACATCGAAATTTATCTTTAGAAGAAATATAATTTACATCTGGGAAACTTAATTTAATAATTAACAAGCTTTCTGAAAAAAAGAATCTATGAATAAATTACATTGTAAGTCCCACTTTTTAAATATTAACTACACTTTAGAAACTGAATATTCCTTGAATTAATTTAAATATCTCTTACTCTTTTCTTTATTAACAAAATAATTACAAATTTGATAATCAACTAGCTTCCTAAAAGGTACTTTGTATATGCCCATTTTCTATAAAATTCTTGTTACAAAATATTCATATTCATTGAAAGAAGCTAACATAACGATAATTCAACTTCTAGGCAACCAGTTAAAAATTAGAAACAAAAGGATCTCCTTGGAAAAGATCGAACACGAGACTCACCAGCAAGGTCTTTGCTGACAAAAGAGACGAGATTTCTGAGACAACAGAGTCTCATTGGTCTATTTGAAAGCACGTTCGCGCAACTCAGTCGGGTTCAGCAGAGGCGAAGCCATACCTGTGGATCGGTGCCTCGAAAGTTAAGGGTCCCGGTGCAGTTGATTAACGATGTGAGCGCCCAGGTCGAGGTGGGTGGCGCATGCCTTTGTGACAGCACGACCGCTCCTCCGCTCCTCGACATCGCCACTGTTGCTATCACGGATTATTATAACTCGTACGTTTCATCTGGTACTTCGATCGACCGATCTCTAGATATCGATGAGGTCCCCGGTTATCGTCACGTTTTTTGTCCATGCGTTAGGATAAAATCAGAACTATTGTACGATCTTTGAAACTGCTGCGAACGATCTTCATCGAGCTTCACCTTTCAGACCTCGTGAAACGTTGATACAATTTGTAAAACGAGTTCACAGTGCACAGATTGATGTGAAGTGCAATTTTTGAAGAAAGTAGCGTTAGTTGAGTCAGCTATAGTTTAATATCTTAAAATTCGATTTTGAACTTTACATGGAATAATTAGAGTTGTTGTATATTATGAGGTGTATTTTGTTAGATTTAATATGATAGAGAACGAATGAGAGAATATTATATATTTTAGATACTTAAGAAAAATGATTGAAAGTGAGGGAATGTCTTGGGAAAACATTGATACAATTTGTAAAACGAGTTCACAGTGCACAGATTGATGTGAAGTGTCATTTTTGAAGAAAGTAGCGTTAGTTGAGTCAGCTATAGTTAAATTATCAAAAATATGGGAATGTCTTGGGAAAATATTAAAAGCTAGTAGTGTCATATAATATATAATAAGTTTAATAAATTAATTATAATTTATTTTATTCCATTTTTAATTCATTTGAATTTTATAATATACAATGAGATTATTCTGTGCAAACATTAAGGTAGATTTTCAAGATATTAGAGCTCAATCGACTGAAATAATTTTGCCAATGTGGGTTCCATTTTAAGAATTCATTCCAGCAAATCCAATTTTGAACAAATATGTTTTTTAGTTTGGGATTTGAAGGNAGCTCCACGTTATAGATCAGACAATTTTGTGCGTCACTTTTACATGCAGTTTCAAGAAAATTTGATTTTTAGTTTGATTACTCTGTGCAAACATTAAGGTAGATTTTCAAGATATTAGAGCTCAATCGACTGAAATAATTTTGCCAATGTGGGTTCCATTTTAAGAATTCATTCCAGCAAATCCAATTTTGAACAAATATGTTTTTTAGTTTGGGATTTGAAAGAACTCCAAGTTATAGATCAGGCGATTTTCATTTTTTGTATCGCTTTTACATACAGCTTCGAGAAAATTGTGGCCTCAGGTTTTAGATTAATTTTCAGCTAAGGCTCAAGTTTACTTGGAACATTAATTTAAAAATTGGCTTTGAGCCATTTCGCAGGAAATTGCAATTCTGTCGTTGATTAAACTTCGAACGTAATATGTATTGGGCCTAGATTCCAAGTCCAATTTCGCACAATGACTTTTAGAAAAGGATCGTACGTGTGGAAGGACACGAGGTCATCAGGAAAATTATAGCTTAGACTCCATGTCGGGGAACATTGCAGTATGGCGGTGTTTGATATTAATCATAACGGTATGTTCTCAGAGCATGTTCGAATATTCAGTAACTCGTAACTGTAGTTGCATCAATGATGAATTGTACGTTTCCTACGTGTCCGATGCATTCACGAAATGGCAACAAAGTAATTAAAAAAATTCACGAATTTTCCACACACGACTAAATCTAATTTATTTATATTCGCGACTAATTACACAAAAGTATGTTAACAACTACGTTGTTAAATAGCAAATTAAATCAAGAAAATTGTCGATAAATTTCTCGATGAGTAATTTCAAAGAGTTTCGTAAACGAGTAATACATCGAAAGAGATCGATGGAAAAAAGAAGGAAGATCCATTTTGCGAACCAAGACAAATTTATATTATTGATCGATTTTTAAATATAACAACATATTGATAACTGCAATTTTATTATGTTGCATGAAGAAACTCATTGACAAATTTATATTATTGAACAATTTTTAAATATAAGAACATATTGATAACTGCAATTTTATTATGTTGCATGAAGAAACTCATTGACAAATTTATATTATTGAACAATTTTTAAATATAAGAACATATTGATAACTGCAATTTTATTATGTTGGATGAAGAAACTCATTGACAAATTTATATTATTGATCAATTGTTAAATATAACAACATATTGATAACTGCAATTTTATTATGTTGGATGAAGAAACTCATTGACAAATTTATATTATTGATCAATTTTTAAATATAAGAACATATTGATAACTGCAATTTTATTAAGTTGCATGAAGAAACTCATTGACAAATTTATATTATTGATCAATTTTTAAATATAACAACATATTGATAACTGCAATTTTATTATGTTGGATGAAGAAACTCATTGACAAATTTATATTATTGATCAATTTTTAAATATAACAACATATTGATAACTGCAATTTTATTAAGTTGCATGAAGAAACTCATTGACAAATTTATATTATTGATCAATTTTTAAATATAAGAACATATTGATAACTGCAATTTTATTAAGTTGCATGAAGAAACTCATTGACTTATTTCTCACAAAGAAATTTCAAAGAATTCTCTAAATGGGCAATGTATCAAAAAACATCAATAGAAGAAACCATTTTATGGAATGAGTCTACCTTCCAAATGAAGAAATTGAATATTATAAAATTAAATAAGAAAATTTTTCGATTAATTTCTCGAAGAGAAATCTGAAAGGATTCTGTAAACGAGCAATGCATCGAAGGAGACCATTGGAAAGAACAGAGGAAGGATCCATTTTGCGGAATGAATCGGGTCCAGCAACAACGACGGCAGAGAGAGAAGAAGGAAGGCGGGTAAAAAGGATAAGGGTCGATCTGACGAGGGTATCTACCCTATATTGGCAGGCGTGGCTGCGGGTTGCAGGGTGCAAGAGGGCTTCGAGGGATCGCTGATTGGTTCTCTTCGAACGGAATCGACTGAAAGACAGAGAAGCAGAGAGAGAGAAAAGCTTCGTAAAACAGGAAGGGAACGAGATGGATAGACAAAGCTCGTGAACATGGTTCGCGAAGCTGAGTTGTCGAAGGGGTCGAAATCGAATACGTCCTACAACAGGGATGAAGGCTCGGTGAAACCCTTATTCACGTGGTCCCTTAATAAAATGCGCATTTATACGAGCCTCTTGCGTACCGTTATTGGCTCGAAATAGAATTTGCAACGAGGCTTAGTGGCTTAGCTGAAACGAGTTCTCTGATTAAATATGGGGATGGATTTAATATCAATATTAAAAAAAACATCGACTTATATCGAAAACATACTCTTTTAATCACTTTGACTGCCACGTGAGCCATATATGACCCACCACGGTTTCTCCTGTGACGCCACGGTGGTCATTGGTGACCGGAGCGCTTCAACTTCTTACAATTGTAAAAATTGAATGAAAATTGACAGTTAGGGTATTTTGAATATAACCGACAAATAGAAGATACTTTGAAATAAAAAGTGCCCCACTGAACGATTAAATATTTTTATTAGAACATCAATAAAAAAAAATGAGAGCAAATGTTGCATCTAACGGTGCACTGTGTTTGCATCTATATCTTTGAGGAGTAACCTACGAATATTATTATAAACACACCTTAGAAAATAATTGTGAATGCTGCTTTATAATCATATAATTGAGGTTAGAAGTGTGAGCATGCTTTACTGTTACATATAATGAGCAAATACTGTTTACTAATATCTTCTACACGTTTCAACGATATATTCTGCACGTTTTGCTTACAACGAAACAACGAATGCGAATGGTTTGTTGAAATAAACGAAGCCTTGTTATAATATGTCGCTATCAACTGTTAGCAAGACGCCACGGTGGTTACCCGTGACCACCAATGAGATAAATGGTGCATTGAGGAAGAATGTTGTCTTACATCGTCAATTTATTATTATTTTGCCATTATATGCTTTGAATAATAAAAATACTCCCGTGGCGCCCTCAGCGAAACATGTGATTTCGGCGTGGCAGTAAGTGATAATGCAAAAAAATTGAAATAATTGATAGTGTATGTTATTCTACATTTTTAATAATTAATAATTTTTCATGATATTGTTAAATGAAGATCACGGGAGAGAAACATTTTGCCGCATGAAGGGGAGGGGGCGACTGCGGTTTCGTGGCTGAACCCTGCAGCCCTGTGGCTATAGCGAAGCCACGAATTCGAGGTACCAACTGAAAAGATAAATATTATAAGCACATTTTCCTTGTTTACTTGATTTTGTTACTAATTTATGATTAAATTGGAAGATTTTGATATGACGTAAATGAAAACGAAAATAATCTATTAGATCCAAAGATCTTTAATATTTGAACAATTATGACTAACAACATTTTTAAAGATTTGATAAAATATGCTTTTAACTCCAAAGCCAAATGAAAAGACAATTTTTGTAATATAAAACTGATTAGCAACATATTGAATTTTAAAATTATTTTCATATAAAAAATAATAGGAAATTTCATTTGTCACGTACATGCACAGTAGTTAACAAATATAAAAATTAAAAATTCATTAATAATATAAATTCTGAGAAAATAAATAGCATTCAGAAAACACATTTTTTTTTACTTTTTCTTATCTTTTCAGGTATTCGCTGGGCCCACGGAAATGGCCTCGTTTGATAACGTCGTTCTAGGGAGGACTCGGGACGACGAAGTTTCACGGACGATGGAGGGTGATTCGAGCGTTCCTGAGCTTCTCTGGATGGGTGATTGATTCGCTCTGAATGATTAAAGAACGCGGAAGAAGGGTGCTAGGAAGGGGGTATGGAATAATAGCGTTCGATAGACTCATCAAACTTTCTCAAGGAAACTTTAAAGAGTCCCGTCCAGCTTCGCAGGAAGAGTGGATGGATCATCGTGGTCGCTTTCGTTCACTGTCGATCTTGGAAACGATCCATTTTCGAAATTGCAGAAACTTTGCATCTTTTCTTTTTCGTCAATTTCTTTTATTTCTGTTCCTTCGAAAAACTTACATTTTTCGAGGAATTCTCATTCAGGTTTCATTCTTTTAACCATGTTTTTATGAACATAGTTAAAGGAATAAAATCATGTTTCTATGAACATAGTTAAAGGAATAAAACCATGTTTTTGTGAACATAGTTAAAGAAATAAAACCATGTTTTTATGAACATGTTTTTATGAACATAGTTAAAGGAATAAAACCATGTTTCTATGAACATAGTTAAAGGAATAAAACCATGTTTTTATGAACATAGTTAAAGGAATAAAACCATGTTTTTGTGAACATAGTTAAAGGAATAAAACCATGTTTTTATGAACATAGTTAAAGGAATAAAACCATGTTTTTATGAATATAGTTAAAGGAATAAAACCATGTTGTTATGAATATAGTTAAAGGAATAAAACCTGATTGAGAATTCCTCCAAAATGTAAGTTTTTCGAAGGAGCAAAAATAGAAGAAAATGAACGAAAAATAAAAGATTCAAAGTTTCTGCAATTTGTAAAATGGATCGTTTCCAAAATCGACAGTGAACGAAAGCAACCACTATGATCTATCCAACACAAATTCATGTTTTTATGAATACAAATTTGTATAAAAATCCGTAGTTTACTAATTTTACTTTTAACTCTAAATTATTTTACATTCTAAGCGCACCGTTGCTTGGATTCTTCAAACGCAATCGGAGAGAGTTGGTGCAAGTGAGATTCGAAGAATAGATAAAGTTTAAAAGTGAAGAAGCCGGAAGATGAGAAAGCAAAGAAATGATGGTGAAAGGGTTCAGATAAGCAAATAGACTTTCTTCCTAAGAGGCGTCAAAATTTGAATAATTTACAACTCGTAAATAATGACTATTGTAATCAACTGGAACGAAGCCTTTTTCATAACGAAGCATAATCAGTAGCCAGCAATACTCGTAGACAAGAGACGGTAGCCGTGGATTGTGGGACATAACCGGGCACTCGGTTTGCTTTGTCGTAGCCAAAGGGTTGCAACCTTTGATTTATTACTGTGCGAATCGAATTTTTTCAGCCGGAGAAAAGTATTCGTATGAGCAAACATGCCGTGGGTGGTAAACTCTGCAGACGTTCGGAAACGAAAGGATAAAATGGGTCAAAGAAATTTCGACGTCTTCCGGACGATGCAACGATCTGCTCTCCAGACAGCAAGTTTCGAACTTCTTGATTCATTTGTCAGCTTTCTCGGTGTATAGATCCCAGCGGTGTTTTCTTACGTTCGAAGATTCGAAGAAAAATTACGTTTCACCGAACTTAGTGTCTGTTTTTGCAGCTCCGCGCATCAAGAAGATAAAATATATTCCTGTGGATAAAAATAATATTAAGAAGATAAAATGCATATCGTCAGCGACGTATCCGCCGAAAAGTATCTTTCGCTTTGTGAGGAAATAATAGACGCACAATGTTTTTTATATTATTTTGTCAAATTACGTACGATCCATTTTGTTCTGTTGAGATAAACATTTCACAGACTTGGTTCCACGTTTCTATGAAAGAGCATTGTTGTAGAAAATACGCTTGCGAAGGAAAGACACTTTCCGGACAACGCTTATACGATGGGCTAACAATAATAGCAGTGTAAGACAACATTTTTGGAATCTCAATTTTAATTTCTGCCATCGTATATGTTTTCATGACTTAAAAAACATAACGAGTTCTGATGAATGAAAAATATTAGTATACTTACTCCACTGTAATACTTAGGCTAAATTAGAATAAAAATTGCATGGGACATCATATCTAATGTGTTGAAAAAGTCAAATGTGGAATGTAGGTAGACGAATACTATACAAAAATTGTATAAATTGTATTCCAAAAATGATCAACGGTAATACGTCGGAAAGAAAAAAAAAATCAAAAATTTCATCGGATCGTGCAGCTGCGATATCCAACTTGAATTATATTCGCGTGGCGTGGACTTCCGTTGCACGAGCGTGGTCTCTGTGGTAGATAAAGATCGCGCACCTACCGTGACCACGAAAGACGGAATGAAAGATAGCGGTACTGCTTACGGAGGGTTATTGTGCTTCATCGGTTACGGCTCATCAGCTGCTGTAACTTCTATCTTCGGTCGGAAGAGGATCGGAGGTCCCAAGGCGCTAACTTCGTCTTGTTCCGCCTTCGTCATGTTTCCCACCTTTTTCCACGTTGTTCATGCTTGACGTCCTATTCAGGTGCGGCTTCTGATTGCTGTAAATCTTCAAATTAACAATAAATACCGCAAATTGGTTAGGCTTCAGGTCCTTGGCAGGTAAACAGAGAATCTGTTGTCCCTGGGACCTCGTAAAAGTTGCTGAAGTTCCCTCTTTGACTTCTTCTTTGATTTCTTCAAATTTTATCAAATGCTTGAATACTATTTTTAGATTTATTATGGGAAAAAGTAGCTGCTAAAATGTTTATTTTATAATAAATTATTATAAATTAATATATTTTAAAATAAATGTTTATTTTATAATAAACATTTTTAAATAAGAGAAGGTTATGTTGAAAATGACAATGTGAGTTAGTGCTCACTCCATATCCAGATCTATAGTGCTCAGATCCATATGCAGATGCGTTAGTTACAAGAAAAAGTAACTAGAAGATAGTACTAGATACAATCGATAGATTTAATCGATAGGTTTAAGATGTTCTTTTGTTTTTATCCCTAGTCCACGTAAGAATGTGCAATAAAGGTTTTTCTGGCTCAGAACGGTGTGATAGATTTATCCATAGAATATAATAATAGCTATTGTGATCCTACCTCTGAATAAAGACATAACAACAGGTTATCTGATCCATTTTTTCATATGCAATATTTTCTTATTCTTTATACACTAAGTGTCTCCTAATGTACAATGATTTTGATTATTTTGTGCAAAGTTCATGATTGAATTTTGAGTTATTGAAGCTTAGCTGACTCAAGTGATATACCTTAGCCTGGGATCACACAGTTATAGAGGGTCCATACATTTATTAATTTCTTACTAAACGTATTCTATCATTTTTCGCTGTTTCTTCATATTTTATCAAATGCTTGAATACTATTTTTACATTTATTATGAGCAAAAGTAGCTGTTAAAATGTTTATTTTGTAATACGTAGCATAAAGTAAGAGAAGGTTATCTGACTCATTTTCTCATATGCAATATTTTCTTATTCTTTATAGACTAAGTGTCTCCTGATGTACAATGATTTTGATTATTTTCTGCAAAGTTCATGATGGAATTTTGAATTATTGAAGCTTAGCTGACTCAAGTGATATACCTCACCCTGGGACCACACAGTTATAGAGGATCCATAAATTTATTAATTTCTTACTAATTCTATCATTCTCACCTGAACAAAAGCTCACTTCTATACCTGCTGAGCTTAACCTAACTACAAGTTTCCAAACTTCAAACCAGATGCAAGAAGCTTTGTTTCCAGTGCTTCTGCATCCTCTGTACACGCTAAGTGCAAGAACTCTATCAAGCGTTAAAATGTCACAGTGTGTGTTGCGTCATGAGAAACGAACCACCTCAGTGTGTCTCGACGAGGTATTTACAGGACGACTATCGATGCTCATTCTTACGTAACGCAGCCTATGACAGACTGCTTGACGATAGTTCGTGGCTGGCAACGCGGGGATCAGGAACACGCTTAATTCGAAACCATTAACGCGCACCGAATCGATTGCGATTTTTCTATCGGGCCCACAGACGGCACGGACTTTTTGAAAAATGAGACGCTCTCCTGCACTCAAAAGTAGTCCTAAAACGCTTGAAAAAATGCCGACAATACGAATCCATTAATCTTGCCAGCTCGCGTTCCCGTCAGCTCTTTTCTTCCTCTTTTCTCTCTGTCCCGCTCTCGTCGGACCTGCGTGCCTCCAGGACATCCCTTTGCACTTACCACCTGGAGCAGCAACGATTTTCCAAAATCACCTCGCCGCGAAAATGATTCACTTACAAAGTTGCCAGTCTACGATTTTTATATGTCGTTGATACGTCTTGGTAGAAATTAGGTCTCGTAGAAAAAAGCATGAAAATAATAGAAAATATAGTGGAAATTATACGTACTAATTTCTACACAGACGTATATAATTTCAGCGAATTAAGTGTAACAATATACGGTTTCTAGACAGAATAATTAAGGCTTTCTCGAGTGGCCATATAAAAACATAAGTACAGTGGAGGCACTCGAGACGTCAGCGAACGCAGCGCTAACCTCTTTACCTCGTTTCCTCCTTCTATCATGGACTAATTCCACAAAGTAAAACGCCATTCGTCATCTTTTTCCAGACATCATCTTTTACGCTATTTTTAGTCCATATCTTATCTTTATTCCGAGTTTATAAATTCTCTTCTCTATTTCTTTTCTAGTTACGTGTCTGAACAGCAAACACTTCATTCCACTTTTGTGTCGCAGGCATAAGACGTGGCATGAAGATATCGAAGGTCCTTGAAGAAGCAAGTCGAAGAAGGGATAGATGGGTCGTCCGAAAGCAATTAGCCTCGAAAACATTTCTGGCTTGCGTCCGAGGGCCCTTTACCAACAATGCGCCAGCGTTTTCGTTGTATGCAAACTGTCTTTCAGTGACGAAGGGTGTCGAATGGTAATTGTCGAGGTCACGGATGTTGGTCGACCTTAACCTAGTTACCTCCTTCTTTCCGTTGCTTCGAGCGGTAATCAGTGTCCGAGGGACGTTCACAGAAGCTCTCCCTTCGCAAAGGGTTTCCCTGGTGTCGTCTCAACGTGGCTCCGAGCATTTCTCCGACTGTGGGAAAGCTGCTAATTGGAAACACGTTGGAAGAAGACTTTATCATATTTAAATTTGCTTCGGTTGGAAGAGAAATGAAGATATAATTTTTAGACGCTTTTAATTGAAGAAATTAATGAAGTTTTAAAGGAACATCTTTGTAGATATGTATCCAAAGTTCTGTTTTATTTTATCTTACTAAACATTGTCTATTAGACTATCATAATGAAGACCTATGAGATTTAAAATATCAGAAGCAGCGTTCTTTAATCCTTTCACAGTATGACAAAATGAGAAAGAATTCAGAATGTAGTATTCAGTACTTTTGATCCCAGATAGGAAAAACACATAATTTTACTTTCTATAAGAAATGAATATTAATAACTGATTATCATCTAAGATGTGAAACTTGATGTATTATAATTGACACTGTAAAAGAGTTCATCCGGACACAAATCCTAATCACAATTTCCACTACGTAAAATGGGAATCAGCATTCCCGTAGCATGTTTGCCCGCAGCATCCCTTAAACACTACTCATCTTCGTCTTCATCTATGGAACACTTTTCACGACGATCATGCTCATCTTTCCGCCACGCGGGCCTTTCCACCACGACGTGTAACACGTCGGAGAAATTCAGCTGGCGAGCTTCTGGGCTTGCCGGAGGAAGGATGTCACGACGGCCGAGAGAGGAGGAGGATCGTCGCTAACGACTCCGCGAGCCGTAGCCGCGAAAGGTGATGAATCACTTTTACGACTCACTCGGCCATTCTTCCTCGTCCGAGGAGGCCGACTGTCGACGTAAGCCGCTATAAACGTGGCTTTTTCTCGCCTGGTCCGGGCTCCTTTGAGCGAGTCGCCGGAAGAGCCTGCTCGCCGCACGCAAATTGCTTTCAAGCAGCGATGTCAGGTGGTAATTGGTCGCGGGTCGCGGGTCACGGGTCGCGTTAACATCGTTACCATCCCCGTGCACCGATAATTATCGCCTTTTCCTTTCGTTTTTCATCTGGATATCGCGCGTAAAGTGGAACTACCGAACGGCCTTTCATTAAAGTGTATCTGAAACTTTCACTCGACACGATCGCGAGCCTGGTTCCTTGTCGTGTTTTCTTCCTGCGCGTAGTCTGATAAAAACACGTGTTTCTCTTGTCGCGTCGCGGCCAGCACGCCTTTCCAACTGCGGCTGATTGCGCCTTTCAGCGAGTCGCGTTCATTTCAGACTGCAGCTTCGCGCTCGCCGCCTGTCACTCAATGAAAGATGCTCAATCAGCGCTTTTTAGGCAGGTGGAAGTGAAAATGCTTCTCTTTTTGGTTGATTCAAGTGTACTCGCGCATCAGAGGATCAATTGCTTGCTGGTTATGTTAGTTAATTTCCAGCATCGACTGCCTAGCTTCTGAAAAGGACTTCAGGAATTGTGATGTTGTTTTATGTATCTGTAATTAGCTGGACAGGCGAGTGAAAGTTTTAGATTTATTTGAAGAGGGTTTGCTATTGATCAATGAGGGTGATGAAATTGCAAGATGTGAACGAAATCTTCTGATGTTCTAAAAATACAAAATGTTCGACTGAGCTGTCTTCTGGTGGTAGGATACAGGTCATTCAGTAGCCAATCCTTTTGCTTATTCAATGATTTTCTATATTTCATGCACTTTTGTTACATCGTATGACTAAAACATTTGATCTAATAAAAGATATACATAGTTATGTATAAATCAACTTAACCTTGCGCACTGTTGTGCCTTCCTGTTTCACCTAAGTTGCTCTACCTTTCAGAAGCAGCACGGAGGATCAAAGAGTGACAGCGACCCATACGAAGATCAACCCCAATACCTAAGCCTTTGGAGGTGTGTAAGGGCGTCCCCAAGAGGACACAGTCCCCCTTTTCACGTCGACAAACGCGGGATCGTGACTCAGCAGCGAAATAGAATCTCCGGAGACTCGTGCTTTTCGCTTTGGATGGATCTGCTGCCAACACCTTCACGTGGGATATATGCGAAAATAGCCGGGATCTTTCGTAGATTTAGGGATCCGGACACGCGTGCATTCTCATACGAACCATGTCGAATTTCGTTGCTCGGACGCGTAAATATTTGGAATATTCTGTAACCTGCAGATCGATCGGTCCCTGAAGAAAAGTATTTTGAATCTACTTTCTTCCTTATTAGAACACAGGTGGCCACCTGTTAATATTAGAAATTTATTACCTTTCTTTTGCAATTATTGAGAATTGTGCATGTTAATCGCCGAAATACAAGTAAAGGAATACTAAGGTTACACTCAGAATTCATATTAAAATAGTTTTAGATTTATTTAATAAACGATTCCCAGGATCTTTGTGGATACACATTTGCGCGCGTCTCAGCGCTCCCTTTGTTTCGCCATCTTCTTTACCGCACTACCAATGAAACAGTTGCATTCGTCTGTTTTTCCAGACGCTGTGCACACACATACTTGCATAAACTCATATTCACATACATGTGTCACTACTACACGGCTAATCTAGTCTTGCACACAAAATATTTCAATATAATCTCAATAGGAATATTTTAAAATTGCTCTGCGTTTTCTAACCTTGAATATCTTCACGTTCACGTCAAAGTTTTTGTTTATTGTGAAAAGAGGAATAATTTTAAAGAGTCAAGAGTAACGTGTGTGTACGATATTCGATTTCGCCGTGAAATTACTTTGCAATGGAATTGCAAGTCATTTTGAAAACATCTAAATTATTAAAAAAATACTTTGTTTGATATAAAAAGGGTTTTTAGGGCTACAAACATTGTATGGACATTTTGATTATTTACACTAAGGTTACAGCTTCATGAGGATGTTTTGATAGTTTTTGATAATCCTGACGTTCCAACAACAGTTAACAACAACAATTAAATATGCAGTTAGGACAATGCTTGGAAACATACGAAGGGTTAAAAGTCGAAATGATAAAGCGAGGGACAGGGTTTGTAAGATTCATAAAGCTGTGGTTATACGTTTTCTTGTTCGTTTCAAGAATGATTCTTGCGTGTAATTATACGCGATTATAAATGAGGCACCGTTGCATTGTAAATTCTCAGAAGTTGTAAATTATCATGTCACTGAATGTATAAAGAGATGTAGATGAACAGCTACTGATTGTCGATACAGCGACCGTAAACGTTTTTGATAAAAACTTATTCCCTTAAAGATCTATGTCCATGGCAATTCCATTACTTGTACACATTCAAACCAGTCTGTCACATTTCTTAAACGTTACATGCTAATAATAACAATAATAGCAATAATAATAATAATAATAATAGTAATTTCTTCAATTTCTTTATTGTTAATTGTCATTGAATTAAACAAAGAAAATCCTTCTCTTTGCTCTGTGTTCTATTCGCCCTGTTTTCGTACTCGTTCGATACTCGATAACTATTTATCGTGATCCTGAAGGATCGATCTACTGGGTGACATAATTTAGTGAACAGGGAACGCCAAAAATAGGGAAAAAAATATCCAAATTTCCTGGTGATTCGTGATGTTGTCGCGAACGATCAACAAGTAAAGCGTAACAGGCCAGTAATAAAGCGATGAAAGTGATAAATCGCGACGGTTCCACCCCCAGGTCGGGCAGCGGCGTATTGCGTTATTAAAACTTTCCTAATGGCCGATAATAAGCAGCCGGCCGGGTGGATTGATATTAAATCGTAAACTACTGCGTTCTCATTTATCATTATCACGACGGAACTCGATGGTTCATAGCGCGCGACGCCTCCGGTTGCAAACTTAGCCGGGGAATTCCAGCCAAACGGGTTTTCACTGGAAAACGTTCCCGACAAGCGAAGAAATTCTTTTTTTCGTGTCGCTGTAAAAGAGACACAAAAATGTTGTCATCATTTGTATGCCAGTTTCCCTATAATTCATGTAGTTGATATTCTTCTCANGTAGAGAAGACATTTTTATAACAAAAATGTACTGTTCAGGTTAATTAATCAATTCAATTAATATTCAATTAACCTTCTTATAGTGTTTGTATAAGATTTTATCACGCAATAGTTTATTATTAACAGTTTATTATTGCATATCTTCTTGAAAAACCTACCAATATATATCTTCACGTGTCCTAAATTATATACAAAAAAAAGTACATATCTGGTGTGGCATCAGTTTTGAATGGATTGGCAGAAAAAAAGTATAAAGACGAAAGGAAATCTAAATTCTCTTGATACACCACTTTCTTCGCTAGAGAAAAGATGCTAATTGTACGTACAACTTTCTACTAATTAAAGAATATTATACTTACAAAATAGCATATTGGGAGCTTCGATACAAATAAGAGAGGAATTCCTACAAGAACTCCAGCATTAAATTACGTTATTTTAACCATCCAAGAAGTTGAATGACAAGAAATCCTAGAAAATCCTAGCGTATCCACATAGAGTGTGAAACAACAGGGTCACAGAAAGTTTCATGTTTAATTGGTCGGTTGCACTTGAAGTCTTCGAAGCACACGTGACGCATGTCGGTGAGCTCTCATGGGTGATCTCACGATAATCGTCATTTGGGAGATCGCGACGATCTCGTAGAAGGGAGATGGCGAGGGAGAACGAGAGGGAATCGTCGTTGACGAACTACGTGTGCAGGGGTGGCTGTGGGTGTAAAAGGGGGGGTGTCATGCCGGCTCACCGGCAAATGTGATTGATTGTGTTTCGCCGGAAGAGCAGAGAAGAGGAGCGACGAGGGCTCGAGCAGAGAACCGGCAAGACGTGCGCGGCTGAATGTTGGATAAAGAAGAAATGTTGCCAGAAGACGGTGTCGCGGGGTGGACAGGGGTTGAACGAGGAAGACGGAAGCTTAGAGAGAACGTAGGTTGGTGGAGACAGAGTTCGATCCGCAAAACGAGAAGACAACGTCCGCACAACCCTCTTTGCTCTCGTTTTACGTCATCCGCAAGCTCCTTCAACCCCCTTCGCAGATTCCACTCGACGCGGCGTTCCTTTCGTCCTAGAGAGGCAGCAAGTGGCCGTAAGAAAAATAGAAAAATAACTGTGGCGTCGTATCTTGCTTAACGAAAAAGCCTCGACTCGAGGAAGCGCAAAACCGGGGAAAAAACAGGTGACGCGCTCTCAGGGCTCGTTCAATTGCCACCCCTTCGTGTTCCGCTATTCTTCTATTCTATCCTTCTTTATTATCGCCCCTTTAATGGCACACGATATTCTTCTTATTCCTCGAGTATTTTTCATAGCTTCTTGTGGGATAATTGTGTTGCTTGAAATGAGTAACTGATTTCTGAAATTTTACTACTATTTTTCCAACCTTTCTAAAATTTACTTTAATATTTACTCTATCTTATTTTATTAAATATACCTTCTCTTATGAAATTACTTTCGCTGGAAATTCCACTGTCGGGGTGTGTGTCAATTCGAGGAAGAGGAGTTTCTATATTCAGCATCGTTCAGTCTCGACTGAGCAAAAGTAAAATGCTAAACGGTAAAACGGCTGGTCGAGAGAAGCCTCGCCATCGTACATTGTCGTAGCACGGCAAAACAGAGTGAGTGTGCTCTTTGTGTAATGACTCGGCGCTTTATATGCTTTGCTCCACGCAGCTGATCGCGGGTAGACGTACTTGACCGAGTGCAGTGAGACACTTGTAGAGCACTAATATAAACACGCGGTGAAAGAACGCCGCAGCCATTACTTTCAATTTGGTCCGCGTCGAAACGTCTTACGTAACGCCTGATTCCGTGTACACAACGGCCGACGAGACGTTCTGATAATCACGCTGACCGATAGATGATCGACCGTGAATAGTCGCACCATTGATAAGCTCGTTCTAACACTGAATATTATCAGCCTAATGGACCAATGGGCCAACAAAAAGAATATTTGCATTAGTAACGTAAATTCGAGATATAAATAAGAGTTTGGTATTTCACAAGCAAGTCAGACTCGTATGACATTTTCTACTTACTCGCTGTATATTGTTAAATGGCCTATTCGACCGTATCTTCGCACATCGCTCTATTCATTCGTAATTACACTGCGGATTTCTCTACAAATTTATGGTTTCATGAGCGGAAATACTGTTATTAAATAGGTTTGGGAGTTTGTTTTTAAAGGATTCACGCAGATTCAAGTTTTATTTTCTATATTTCACCACCATGTACAGCCATCTGAACACACCGAATACACTTAGATAATTAACACGTGGTCAACTCATAAGACAAAAGAGCGTCGTTAGAAGTCGTACCAACTTAGCTTGTAGGAACTAGCGATCATACCAACTTAACGTTTCTAAAAAAATACGATAATGGTTTCTAAATAGAGATTTGTTTTGCTACTTAAACATAATAATTATTTTACCTTAGATATATTGTATATTTTAATTATATGCGTTCTGTAAATATCTGCACATTTAATGAATACACAGCATTGCTCGAGCGATCTGACGCGTCTATTACTAAGAGGAACCTGGAAATACGATAAAAGCCGCGTCACCCCGACGACATCTGCCAATTAGCATCGTGATATCATTTAACCCCCGATGTCACGATCTCAATAACGTTAGACAGCATCGGCGTGGTTTTCGTCGAGCATTGACCATGCTGGCGTAAGATGGATTTCAGAAGGATGGAGGCGGGTTAAGGAGATCCGTAGGAGTGACTATACCGTTCTAGGTACCCTGGAGTATGGCCCCATAAGGGCACAGGATCCACGCTTTCCGTGGCAGGGGTTGGTCTCGTGCTTCCGCGGAGTGGGGTTAGCTGGCGGCAGAGTAAGAGGAACGACGAGGAGAGGGGGTGTCCCGGCTCTCCGCAACGGCTCGAAGCCAGCCGGTCTCGTTGGACCTGGAGGGAGTTGGGAACAGAGTTGCCGGAGTTGCCAGACGAGTTTCTGCCGAGGCAGGACGAGCTCACTTTCATGGCTCTCTGACAGCTTGGCCGGCGGTCGATGGTGCCTATGTTCCTCGGATCGAATCGCTTGAAAAAATCAGTGTGAAGTGAATGGGATCGATTGGAGTTTGAGAAGGTGTCATATGGTGGTAGAATATTTCAGCGAAATTGAAGATTTAACGAGCGATTGCTAGGACTTTTCCATTGCATCGGGGACATTGATCGAAAGTTAGAAAGATTATCGTCGATAAAATAGTGTAAAGTGTGTATGATTAGGAAAAAAATTGTAAAGAATTCTAATGTCATAGAGAACGAGTGCGTAGAAGAGCTCTGGTGACCGTCGCTCGCGAAGGAGGCACGAAGAAAGAAGTTGGTGCACCTGCCGCAGTGGTTCTCGTGGCGCCACTCACGTGTTGCATGCGTGCCGTGCTATCCATCATGGTCGCAAGCTTGGCGCAGCTCTGATTGGTCGGAGTCGCGGTCACGTGGTATGGTAATTGGGCTTCGGTGGGCGGGAAGGAGCGAACGAGGCCGCGGAGCTTCGTGGAAGATCGCAAAAGTGGCGGAAGGAGAGGAGAGGATAAGCAGCTGTCCACCGGGAGTCTGCTACTCTCCGTGGTCTTGCTCTTTTCGCTCGTTTTCTCTCCCCCTGTCTTTCTCCCTTTTCCGTCTTCTGCGTCTAGACGCGGTACCCTTTCCCCTCCGGTGGAAAAAGTCACCCTGCTCGCGGCGGCAGAGAGGGATGTCGGCCACGGGCCACAGTGCAGTGCGGTGTATACGCTTCCAACAATGAATATCATCAACATG
Source organism: Bombus sibiricus (assembly GCA_014737505.1). Classification (NCBI taxonomy): domain Eukaryota; kingdom Metazoa; phylum Arthropoda; class Insecta; order Hymenoptera; family Apidae; genus Bombus; species Bombus sibiricus. The sequence goes on along the minus strand of JACXIM010000128.1, from coordinate 732,714 downwards.
GAACCGTGCAATTCTATGAATTAAACCTGGAACGTCGACGGAAGGTCGGACGAACTGGAAAGGTACCGTGACTACCGTCGATCATTGTTTGGCGTGTAACGAGACTCGAATCGTGGAATCGGGCGTCGCGAGACGAGAAATCCACGCAAACATGAGTTCATTTCTGATGAATCCATCCACCGGCGGTGGATATCATCATCACCAACACCAGCAGGCAGCTAGCAGCCATCATTTAGCCGCGACTTCCGTGATGGTGGATCCAAAATTTCCTCCTAGCGAGGAATACAGTCAGAGCAACTACATCCCGTCCACTGGAGCGGAATTCTTTCCCGCCAGCGGGGGTGGTCACCACTTGAATCATCCGCAGTCTCATCAGCTACAGTACGGTTATCATCAACATCATCATCAAGCGGCGTCCACTCCTTATGGAGCGTCGTCCGCGGTGCAGCTAAACGGTGGCTATGCCGGCTATGGTAGCTACTATGGGCCGCATCATCCTCATCATCAAGTGCACGCCGTTCATCACGCGAGCCTGCATCCTCATCATCACGCGGTGGGCGCCTTGGCGATGCCGCCGGAGGCTCAACAACCGCCGCTCACGTGCCCATCGTCGATGCAGAACCAACAACAGCCACAACAGCAGCAACCACCTGTGTCTGCATCGACTGTTCTCGGCTCCACTCCACTATCACCGGGTATTATGCAGAATCATGTGCAGCCGCCGGATAGTCTTCAACATCATCAACAGCCGAGTCAACAGCAGACACCGCACGAAAGTAACGCGTGCAGTCCTGCGAGTTCTAGTCAGCTGCATCGTGACAACTCGCCGGATCTTCAGCAGCAGCCGGCTACCGGTCAACAGTCTCAACATATACAAAACTCGCAACAACAGCAACCGACGCAACAGCAACAACAGAGCCAACAGCAGTCGCAGCAACAGCATCACGTGGACGAGGGCTCCGATCAGGATGACATGGAAGATGATCAAATGATGGACGGGTCGCCGGGCATGCTGGAGGATGAGGAAGAGGAAGAGGAGAACGGGGACCGTGTGATTTATCCGTGGATGAAGAAGATTCACGTTGCTGGTGTCGGTGAGTTGGAACTTTCAACGCCCCTTTTTATTCCCACATCCCAGTGACGATGAAGATTGAGCAATTGTAGCATGGTAGCTTAATTTAGACAGGTCTCGCCACGAAATACGCTATTTCCAGTTATTTTGCAATTAAAGGTACAGGCATTAATTGAATTTTAATTGATAGTTTGGAAATTATACGTTAGAAAATGGCAAGGAAGACTAACGATCTTCGTCCGACGGAACATGATGACTCTATAATCCTAGGTTTTACTACTTAAAAAACGTAGTATTCGTCTATGTTCCATTGTCATTTAAGCTGCTCTGATATTTATTATGCTACATATTCCATTGTATTATTCAGCTTTAAATACGATATTAACCAGTTTCTTTGTCTTACTTCGGCGTGTTCTCAGTTTCATCGTGTTTTCTGACAATCCGATTCATTGCACGTATTCGCTTTTTTGCCGTTATTAGCTCACTATTAAACGCCTGACGATAAAAACATAATCGCCATGTGTTTACCACACGCCACGGAGCGCATGACGAGAGTTCGGAAGCGATGTTGCAGGATTTACCTGTGAAACTAATACGCCGAGGCCGCAAGGTGACGCGTTACCGACCAGTCGGAAGACTGATGGGCTGCAATTTATCGTTCCACCTTCCGATCACCTGTGCGAGATTTTAGAAGCCTACCCATTTACCACCTATTCGGTTACGCTTAGTGCCGCTATTCTTCATCTCGTATCACACGTCAACTTGAGAAATAGCGAACTTTAAGGACGACTCTAAACACGTATTAGAAAAACAGACAAATCGATGCAAGGTTTATCTTATTGTTAGAAATAGGTTTCAAATATAGACTCGTGTTATACGATCTCGATCATTTTCTTTTCTTCTTTTTTTTCTATTTTGTTTACCTGCTTGTAGCTAGTTTGCGTTACAAACAGATAGACTTTCCACTAAGAAGTTTCTAATAAAAATGCATAAAAATTACTGGGAACATTTTATATTTTTTGCACGCGTGAATGCCGTCTGTCTCGTTTTTTAAGAAGATCGATATCGAATACAAAATGTCGAGGAGTTACACGATAACATAGTACACAAGCTTGGAATACTATTCATTGGAAACGCGGCGTTAGGAATGGCATGAGTGGTACGTGTAACGAACGTTGCCGTCTGCGGCAGGCATTTCGCAGAAGGATTATGAATCTACAAAGGGAATTTTTGCAACGTAATATGCCAGAGAATTGGGCTGCCTTTGCAGCCTCAAATTTCTATTCCGTTTTGACCGGGGAAAGTGCTGTTCATTCCAGCTTGCAACTATTTCGCTTTTCAGGCCGTTCTACACGGATACTATCGAACCGGAATATCATAATTCATATTTCCAGGTAACAAAAAATATCATCGATGAAAGAAGCACGGCGCACCGTATGCGAAACAAGTTTTTAACGCGTCGTTCCACCGTAACAAAGGTTTTCTTTCCACCTTTTTTTCTCATTGTATTGTAAGCTCCGTTGGAATCGAGCCTACGGCTAGTTGAAAGCTCGATAGTTAAAAAGCGATTCGTAAAGTAGCTTTGAAAATTATTTGAAAATTATACGTATTTGGATAGTTTTGAAAAATTTTATTTTGATTTTATTCTTCCCTTGTTTTATATATTTTATCTTGATGCTAAAATATGGTGCTTTTTTAATCCTGATTTTACGATTTTCAAAAATGCTTAGAATATTCTTCTATATAGAAACTGTTTACCAAAACTTACGTAGAAGAATGCAATATAATTTTAATTCACGAGTCATATTCTTCATTTTCTTGCAAGAAGAGAAAGTTAGTTCTATCAACTACCAGTATCAGCATATCATCTATGACATTCTGTGTTATAACTAGACTGAGGATATTTATGTAATTTTATATTGTTATAAAGTTTAAAGAAGTTTAAATTGAGATTTGTTTTATGGTTTACAAATTACAACAAGTACTCTACTTCCAGTACCTGATATCTTTCTGCACATTTCTGTACCTTTAAATTACCCACAAATGCACAGAAAGTTAGTTCTATCAACTACCAGTATCAGCATATCATCTATGACATTCTGTGTGATACCTAGACTGAGGATATTTATGTAATTTTATATTGTTATAAAGTTTAAAGAAGTTTAAATTGAGATTTGTTTTATGGTTTACAAATTACAAGTACTCTACTTCCAGTACCTGATATCTTTCTGCACATTTCTGTACCTTTAAATTACCCACAAATGCACAGAAAGTTAGTNTCTATCAACTACCAGTATCAGCATATCATCTATGACATTCTGTGTGATAACTAGACTGAGGATATTTATTGTAATTTTATATTGTTGTAAAGTTTAAAGAAGTTTAAATTGAGATTTGTTTTATGGTTTACAAATTACAACAAGTACTCTACTTCCAGTACCTGATATCTTTCTGCACATTTCTGTACCTTTAAATTACTCACAAATGCACAAAAATTAGTCTAGTTAGTTAGAATTCCTCCTTTTGTCTCAACAATATGTTGCAGATGTAGATATTTCAAAAGTGGCACAATTAAAAAAAATTCTTTAACTATTAGTAGAAGTTTACAAAAATATCATTTAATACTAAACACTTTGTTAATGACAATAGAATAAATTCCAACAAACAATAGTCAAATATTATTTTAGTAATGTGCCATCCTTGGTCCTTGAAATCCTCCTCTGGGGATCTTCACGTTCTTCCAACAAAGGTCTGAATTATTTTGATTTGTGACACTTTTCAGATATGTTCCATCCTGAGAAGAGAACATAACTGTACTGCAAATATTTATATAATTTTATATCCTTATAACAAATTAGAAGCTTCAAAAAGTATAAATAGATATTTGTTTTAGGATTTACAAATTACAACAAGTACTTTACTTCCAATACCTGATATCTTCTTGTACATTTCCGTACCTTTAAATTATCCACAAATGTACAAAAATTAGTCTAGTTAGTTAGAATTCCTCCTTTTGTCTCAACAATATGTTGCATATGTACATATTTCAAAAGTGACACAACTGAAACAAATTCTTTAACTATTATTAGAAGTTTACAAAAATATCATTTAATACTAAACACTTAGTCGACGACAGAATAAACTCCAACAAACAATGGTCAAATATTATTTCAGTAATGTGCCATCCTTGGTCCTTGAAATCCTCCTTTGGCGATCTTCACGTTCTTTCAACAAAGGTCTGAGCTATTTTGGTTTCTGACACTTTTGAGATACACGCACGATATGTTCGATCCTGAGAAAAGAATCGCAAGCTCCAAATGCATCCTCGCGGAGCGTCGTCATTTTTATCCGCAGGAGTATCATTTTCGCGCATAACACGGTCCCCGCTTTCACGTTCAGTGCCAGTAAAGTCTGGTATGCGTGTCCGACGGCCTGTCGGAGACTGCAATCTCTCCCCCTTTGGATGTTCGAAGCTCAGCGACCGGACGTTGCTGTTAGGAGGGGCTTCTCGAGACCGTCGGTCAGCTTCGGAATGGAATGTGTCTGCACAGATTCTAAACTGAACTCGCTGCCATGCTTCCTCTATCGTACTCGTACGGACCACCAAGGAACGCTTCTAGCATGCCACGCGAGGATTGACGTCGCTTGTGATACGACCAACGAATCGATGCACCAATCTCTTCTCATGTGTCACCTTCGTCGCGACCTGAACCGATGCTAGTGACGAGCCACGATGGTCACTTCTGATATCGAGTCTCGGTTACAACTCTTTAGAAGAAAACCATAGAACTACGATAGAGGCTTATGATAAGGCGAGAAATAAATGGGGTGTAAAGTGGACGAAGAAATTGTACTGTAGAATTTTGTTTGTACAACTCGTCGGAGGATAAGCAGTTTATACGCAGAACTTCATTTATTTGGGCTCATTGAAGGATATACAATTTTTAGTATAAGGATATAGTGATTGTCTTCATTAACTGTGATTTTTCACCTATGCAATAGGCGTTCATGCTCAAAACAATTTAAATAATTGGGTTCAATAGACAGTTGGTTGAGTCAGGTTGCATCAATAAATGGAATTCTTCTATTCAGATTGGAGTTCATATAACATTGGAGCTTCTACAACCTCCCACTATTTATGATTTTTCGTTTATGTAATAGAATTTTATATTTATGTGAATAGAATCAAAAGTTATTTCATTTGGTGCTAATTAACATTTTTTTAAGTTTTGCTATAGAAGCTTAAAATGTAATGAAAAGAAGACAGAGTGATGCAAGGGGTTGAAAGGGTGAGATAAAAGTATACTACAGTTGAGTCATTCAAATTTAATATGGGGGTTGTGAAGAACACAAAACGATTAGAGGATCGGTGTTTGTCACTTTGATTTTTACACCCACTTCTTATGACTGTGCATTTTTTCTCAACGACTACCTTAAAGTCAATCTTCATCGCGGTATCAGACGAATAACATGTCAATTTATCCAGCACATGAGACTTTTTCGCTTCTGTTCATTCAATTGTGTAACGTCGCTCAGATGATGGCATCTGAAATAACGCGAAGATAAGAAGTTCGATATTATTTCGATACTATATGATCATATTTGTAAATTTGGAATATTTCTGATTATATAATATTTATTATTGTATTGGGACTATGAGAATGACCAAATAACTTCAGACTTGCGCTTCTTCAAAATGCTTTCTTCAGAACAACTTGCTTTCAATTTTACTGTACGTACAATATTCATATTGTTTCACAATCAAAAGGACCTAAATTTACCAAATTTATGTTGGAGTATCAGAGCAAATCATCATTCTTTTGANCTAACTTCAGACTTGCACTTCTTCAAAATGCTTTCTTCTGAACAACTTGCTTTCCATTTTACAATATACGTACAATTTTCATACTATTTCATAACCAAAAGGACCAATTTGAATTTACCAAATTTATGTTGCAGTATCAGAGCAAATCATCATTCTTTTGACTAACTTCAGACTTGCACTTCTTCAAAATGCTTTCTTCTAAACAACTTGCTTTCCATTTTACTATACGTACAATATTCATATTGTTTCATAACCAAAAGGACCTGTCTGAATTTACCAAATTTATGTTCGCATTCTTTTGACTTTTTGCCTAATAACTTTGATAATCCTACTGGAATTTCGACAAGTATTTCAGCTATTTGGCGCTCGAGCAACACGGCCTTGAAATATCGGTCAGCCGATTGGAAAATGTAGAGCCAGTTGTTTCAGCGTTTCACTGCAGAACGATGGTGTCGGTGCACGTGTCACGCTTCTTTATCCATTGCGATCGGTGATCGCGCGTTCCATGAAGTCGAGCGTGTGCCACTAGACGGTGACACGTTGCCTCGAGAGTATCGGCAATAGTACAAGTCTTAAAATAATGATGCTTGTCACTGGTCGAAGCCTGTACTCGTTCGAATGCTGCAACAAATTTAACATTCAGATAGTACGACTTGAAAATGCTCACATGGATGCACGTTATTAATTGTTTGCTGTGTTTTTACTTCCCATTTGTTATCACGATTCACTTTCGATTTCTTTTTTTTTTAGCGATTAAATAAACCTTTATTGCACACGAAAATCTTGAACAGAATCTCGAGATTGTTAATTTTAGATCATCCAGTTAGAGACCCATTCTTCATTCGAGTTTCTTGAAACAGAATTATATTTATGCTTTAAATATAATACGTGGAAAAGCGTGTTATAAAGAAGAATCGTCAGGAGTGAGAGAGAATGTACGATAAAAATCCGATTGTATTAAAGAATTCATTCATCGAGTTATTTCTTAAGACGTTTCTATACGTGTCGCGGATAAATAAGAAAAATCGATTGCCGCATATTAACTAGAAAAATCACACGATAACATCGGCGTGTAATTGCTTGAATAATCGCTTGGCTATTCGTGGCGTGCTATTTTCTAATGACAGATAAGGTCGAAACGATTATTTCTAAAACTCTGTAATCATACAGAGAAAGCTAATCATATTTATATTCATCATTAAATATAATTTCTGTTATTAAATAAGTTTCAGAGTTTGTTTTTTAATGGATTCATGCAGATTCAAGTTTTACGTTCTATATTTCACCACTATGTACAGCCATCTGAACACACGGAATACACTTAGATAAATAACACGTGGTCAATGCCTAAGACAAAGGACCGTTGTTAGGAGTAGTACCAACTTAACTTGTAGGAACTAGCGATCATACCAACTTAACGTTTCTCAACAATTTTAAGAATATATTATTTCTAATTCCTTGTTATATTTTCGGTGTTCTTAAAAACAACCATATTTTACCACACGATCTTAATAAATTCGACCAGATTTGGGTCTCTAGAAGCCAGTCAACTAACTTCACTCGATTATTTCTAATTCCTTGTTATATTCTCGGTGTCCTTAAAAACAACCATATTTTACCACACGATCTTAATAAATTCGACCAGATTTGGGTCTCTAGAAGCCAGTCAACTAACTTCACTCGATTATTTCTAATTCCTTGTTATATTCTCGGTGTCCTTAAAAACAACCATATTTTACCATACGATCAAAATAAATTCGACCAGATTCTGGTCCCTAGAAGACAGTCAACTAACTTCACTCGATTATTTCTAATTCCTTGTTATATTCTCGGTGTCCTTAAAAACAACCATATTTTACCATACGATCAAAATAAATTCGACCAGATTCTGGTCTCTAGAAGCCAGTCAACTAACTCCACTCGATGTCTCTGTTTGGTTCTTGCAGCGAACGGCTCGTACCAGCCAGGGATGGAGCCGAAACGACAGAGGACCGCGTACACGAGGCACCAGATCCTCGAGCTGGAGAAGGAATTCCATTACAATAGGTACCTGACGAGACGGCGACGGATCGAGATCGCTCATACCCTGGTGTTGTCCGAGCGGCAGATTAAGATCTGGTTCCAGAACCGGCGTATGAAGTGGAAGAAGGACAACAAACTGCCGAACACGAAGAACGTGCGCAGGAAGAACGCGAACGGTCAGACAGCGCCGCCGTCAGCGAAACCGACTAAGACGCCGGCCACCAGATCGAAATTGGCAACCGGGAACAACAACAGTCAAAGGAAGAACAACAACAATTCCCCATCGAGTGGAATCGACGCTAGTTTGGACTCGGGCGTTGGTTTGACGGACATGGCAGACGTGCACGCAGTGAACGCCGCTCTTCCGCATACGAACGTGGTTCATCCGAGTTTCCAAGGTCACCCGCATCCTCTGGCCCATCTTCAAGCACAGCTGAGTCATCATCATGTGAGTGGCATGATGGAGGGCCCGACGGGAGGACCGTTGGGACACATCGGCTCCGGAAGTATCAGTCCTCTTGCCCCGGCGACCAGTCCGTCTGGACTGTCGCAGGTCTCCGCGCCCATTCCGCCACCGGCGATCAAGTCCGATTACGGGCTAACGGCGCTGTAACATCCGTCCGGGGAACCGGACTGTTCAAGTCGACTGCCGGGCTTTGTTGGTACTGCAGGCCAGGGGTTCGTTGCTGTTTGGTCGTAAAAGCATTCGTCTTAAATTCGTTAGCTATTTATCGAGTGAGCTGAAGTTTCACGAAACCATCGAAGAGATTGGACGAATGGAAAACGAGGTGGACAAATTGTTTCAACGATTGAAGAACATAGTTGGCTACTACTGAACGCATCAGGGTAGACACTTAGAGAGGAAGAGCTGCGTCACCCTTTGATCCTTGCTCCAACGAATCATTGTTTGATGGATGATCTGTCGGCAAGAAAGAGATTCGAGTAGCCGGAAGCGCGGATCCTCCATTACAACCAGCAGCAGTTCTCCAGGACGAATTCTGGTATAATCTGGCGTTGCTCTAGAAAGGAACATCAGTTACTGGAACGTGGTCTAGAAGCCACGGTGATTCGCGCAAATCGCTCGTCTATTGTGTCTCAGTCGAAACAGTGACCTGAATACACAAAGGATGGGACTGAAGTTTCCTGCGGTCTTTCTCCTTTCCAACACGGCTGAGTCATCATCATCTGGATGATACGGCGGACGATCGAGCGGTTGGTCTGGTAAAACAAATGGGCGCTCACAATGTCGGTTACTAATTTTCTTCACTCTCGGTGCTCTCTGACCGTTGGGGTTCACAGTGACTGTCACAGGATCGTCGAGGTAACAGGGACGCTAAACAACGTCTAGCGCTAGGTCTTTGCAAGTGAGAAGTACCATGGCGCGTACTTGAAGACTGAGTGACGATGTCGAGGACGTTTGTCAAGTGTCACTAGGTGTAGAAAACAGGGTCCAGGATTTACAAGCTCTGGTCAGGAACTGATAGACATGGGACAGTTTATAAAAGAGTGTGGAAAGATGTGAGTTATCGTTTGAAACTTTGTGAAAGAACGTCGGCCCGAACAACTGGCGAGTGTTCGTGTGTAGCGTTGAAAAACTGCACTCGATACGTCGTAAGTCAAAGTTTCTTCTTTCTAACGATAGAATTCTCTGCGTTTCAAAAACTTCGACATTCTTCCCTTGCATTATTTCTATTGGGTTCTTGTTACATTGAAAATTCTGTGAAAATTAATTCAAAATATTTCACAGCACACTATTGGGTTTTTCAAAAGTCGAAGCTTTGAATCTCTCGATTCTTCCAATCTTCCACTATGACTCTTCCTCTTGTCGAAAGCTCTGGTTCGATAGATAACCGTCCCTCGACCCAAACGTAAAAAAGGAGATGGGGAAAAGGAATCGACTCGTTCCACGACGCGTGAAACTGTACATACACCTGGATAACGTACGTCATGTATATAGTCGTGTAAAGAAATTCTTATTACTATGTGATTAAAGTGCATCGTATTTCGTATGTCATTACGTAAGTGTGCGGTCTTAGTGTCTTAAGTATTCGATAGGGAACTGTCACAGAACGTTCCAGCCACGAAAACACATTTATGTTCACCAAGCGTTGAATCGTTGAACGTTGTTTCTTCGTGTAGAGGAGGAATTCGTTTCAAAGGAAATGTACAGTGACGCCTGCGTTTCGATATGAACATATTTATGCAAAAATAAGAGAGAAAAAGTTAATAAAGTAGCGAAGAAAATAACTGAGAATATTTGTCTATAAATATCATGCGGATTTAGCTGCGTTTTCTTTCACTTTAGCAAAAGGACTAGAATTCCACTTCACAAGATCCTATTTCCATAGAAACTTCATTTTCTCCATTCTTTTTCAAATTTCCTGTTAATAGACCCGTTCATTTGTCCAATAGTTGTTGAATTTGCCAGAGTTGTTTGCCCATGGAACCGGAGTTCGTTGTCCGGGGCAAAGTGGAAACTTCCTGTACTCGTCAGACAGGGCGTAGCGAGATCGTCGGACCGGCGAGGCTCTGGCTAAATCTCCTGAAATTTACTTGAAGCTCGCGTCACGTGCATGTTGTAAATAACGCTGCGAGATATCGTCTATTTTTATCGAGAAAGTATACCGAACGACCAATAACAAGGATTTAGATTACAAAAAGAAAAAAAAAAAGATGTAGCAAGTGGCGTCAAGCGAATCGATGTATTACGAGAGAGAGAGAGAGAGAGAGAGAGAGAGAATAGCAATGAAACGTTGATTTAAATGCACAGAGTCGCTGTGACGATATACCAAAACGATGTTTATCTGATTAAATATAGGAATATAGAGATATTAAGAAACATTAAACGCGTTCTATTCTGAATGAACAAGGATGAAAGGCGGTCCTAGTGTAATTAGCCAGTTCTAAGCAAGCAAGTGCACGAGTTTACAAGAACGTTCTATTAAGTGTGACATTATATTCCTTGACATTCTACCGATAATGTATATAGCCTGTACGATAAGAATCGGCACACTTCGATGGTTATGTTTATATTGATCGTAGTGATCGATTAAGATACAATCGTGAAGTAAATTGAATCAATAAATAAATGTTTCGTAATTTACAATAAGGTCGTGTTTCCTAAAAAAAAAGTAGAGAAGAAAAAATCGACATCCTTCCATCGAAAGAATTTTGTATTTTTTTTTTTTTTTTTTCTTAAGAATCCAGTGATTCTATTAATGTCAACTTCTTATCGTATCGCGTATAGCCTAACTGGTTTTTAGCGAACTATTATCATCAGTTTCGTTGCTTCTACGTACTTAGGTTGCGCACATTTTGCTGCCCCTCCTCTCTCCTATTCGTCGTTATCGCGAACGTGAAAAATGAACATTTCGGTTATTATAGATTTATTATGTGGCGCATTCTTATCGGTTTTTCGCGCGATACATCATTTGAAGCAGGAAACAAACGATAGCCAGCCGAGTCGAGGTAAACTTGTTAGTTGACGGCGTTGACAGTATCTCATCCATATTACGTATGCAAAGTTGCGTGCATATATTTACCGGTTTCATGGAGAAGCCCGCATAATAAATCATTTCCCTTCGAAAAAGGAATACACCGATCGGTGGAAAACGCGCGAGAAAAATAACGAGATAATGCCACGTATGAATCATTCTGATAAAACCGACCAACGAGCATAACGTCGCCTTTGATAGCGAACCCTCGGACGACTTAATGCCGCCAAAAAATTCAATTGTCCGTTATCTTCTGCACAAACGAAACGTCAATTTGTTACGAGGCAATCGTTTCACGCTGTGTACCCCAATTTACCATCAACCACGGGAAATGGCTTTTCTAGCGCTATAGGGGTTCGTTATAACTCTACATCAGTCAATTTGAGATTCCATGAGTTTATTAAATAAGACAGAACGATGACTGGCATAGTTTTACAAATATTTGACGAACGCTTCAGTGAAAGCAATACTCTTAAAAGAAGAAAAAATGGCCACATGGTGACGACTATTGTTCCCAAATTATCTAATTTCCAACGTTATCGCGAAGAAACTTAGAAAACGACTAAGTAACAATCGTTGTTCAATAAATTCTTTAATTTTCAACGTTTGCACAAAGGAAGAACATTGAAATACGTTCAAACAACAATGGTTACCATTCCTTGCTCATTCAATTTCCTACGCTCTCGTAAAAAAAGAGTTGAGAAACAACTAAGTGGCAATGACTGTCCTTCCTAATATGTCTAATTTCCATCATTCACATAAATCTTCAACTCTATTTTACTATATGTAAACGTACCATTTTAAATATCAAATTGTATCACCAAATTCGGTCGCAGTTCTCCATAGCAGAGATATCGATTTCTTATGTGGAGACATTCGACATATACGTAACGCAGTATTACGCTAGCAGTACAGTTTACAAGCATCGGGGGGGCATTCTGTTGGGTAGTCTGGACGCGAAAGGGGTTCTCCAACGGGTGCCGTTTCTCCTATATGCGTACGCGCCCATGCGTGCAACACTGTGGCTGTTGCGCATGCGCGAACACGTGCGTGGTTGCCGCAGCATGGACTGGGGATATGCCGCAGCAGCCTCGAAAAGAAGGGTGGCACCCGGAAAGCGAATGAGGGGCCGCCTGCACGACCCTGCCTCCGCCCATGCAACCAGCAGCCCAGCCAACAGCCGAGATAACCTGCTACCACCCAGGATCGAAAGTCAGACATGGCTCGTTGCTGCTTTCGTTTCATGTTTTCTGGAATAATCGCATCGCCTGTCGGCGATACGATGTTGTACGCGACGTTGTCATTGCGAATGACCCGGTGCTCCGGAATTTTTTACCATTTGGGTGAAAGTAGATGTTTGTTAGGCAAATGATATTTACAGTATATTTCTTTCCTATTTTCAACTGAGCTGCGTTCGTTTCATTATTCTCTACTTATCTAATGTTAACAAACATGTGAAGAATATGAGGATGCTCTCATTGTGTTAAACTCTTCTTAGAACTCAAATTCAAAAAATGCCTGATAATTCTGAATATATTGTTCTGCAGTTTTCAATGGTTGATAACTCAGGGATGATGGGAGGTTAGGATGTATGGAATATAAAAATATTCCATAATGAAATTAGGAATGGCAGACGATTGCGTGTTGCTGAAAATTGGGAACGTTTCAGTCCACATCCTAAAACAATACGTGTCATTATTTTATTGATCTGCAAAACATCTTCAATTCAACTAATTCGGACACAGTGTACGATAGACCAATAACGAATTTCGAATTAGATTCCCTAGTTTTGGGATAAAAAGCAGAGGGAATCAGCAAGCGACACGATTACCAGCAAGGTTCTCGAGGAGGAAGGAAGCACACAAGAGCAGCTAATTGCAAGATCTATACACTAATCCTCTATCCACGGAGCGACCTACGTTCTCTTCCGGTCTTGAATACCCTTACAAGCCACTCTCGGATATAGATTGTGTTGGGCGTGAATTAAGGTAAATAGGCTGACCGGTTGATTGTCTTGAACTGGGTCTTTAACAGACTATATCCCTCAAATTACTTGGCAATTATTTGTCTCTACATCGAAAAGGCTCCATGTATTGTCGATATTAGGACATCTACCTATTCGAAAAGACAAACAAATTTTACTTTAGTCGAAATACAGGCATTTGCAACAGAGTTTAGATACAAGAAATATAAGAATACAGTTAGAGATAATATTAGGCACAGCAGATAGATGAGAGTACAGTAATTTGATCTGAGTATGCTTAGTTTAAAATGAGGTGAAATGTTCTGTAGTGTTTTACAAATATTATAAGGGACGCGAGGGAAATAACAGGTTTATAATAAAAAAGAGAAAATGTAGAAGATAGAAGCAGTAAATCGGTAGATTATACAATGGAGAATCTTGGAAGAACAACAGATACCTTGTTCCTACGTCACATTAAAAATCAAGGGACGATCTTTGTTGCAATTTCCTTCTACTCATCCAATGTGTCCCTGGTCTCTTTGGGGGTGGGAACAGACAGCGACACTGTACGAACGCGAAATACCTTCCGGGCCGGTTATCAGATCCTCCTTACGATTCGTGACCCTATTTTCAGGCGGCGTTATGCCACCTACACGCCACGTTCCACATTCGTTGCGCCAAGACAAATGATCCGTATGCGTCGGTCATTTCGCCTCGCATCCGCCTGGCAATCGCGCGATCTACAAGCTGTACGATGTACGGTGTACAGTGGGTGGCCAGTGAATCGCTCGTTTGGCAAAGTACGGGGACAAACAACGTGAAATTCGCGCCTTGTCCCGCCCCCCACCACCCCCGCAGCTAAGATTTAACGGGTTTCTGACCACACACTTCGGTTGCGCAACATTGCTGCGATCAACCTAACAAATGATTCGCAGGGAACCATCAACGTTGCACTATTTAAGACGATTGCAACTTTGAGTTCGCGAAAAAATGCATTTTCTTGGACTCGTCCAAGCGTCGATCGACTTTTCTTATAGCAAGGTGACGCCATTGAAAAATGCTGGTTTTTGAAATTAAATAACTTAAAACCCTTACTTTAATGTAAAATTGCAAATTTAAAAGATGCTAGCAATTTACGTCCAAATTTTGAGCCTACGAAAAGGAACATTTAATTATGCATCGAAATGTGAAGTTCAAAGTTCTCAGTTGAATTTCTGAAAAATATTTGACGAATGAATCGGAGAAGTTGGAATAATACTCCGTTGGAGTATTGGACAAGACTTCCTGGAGTTTTTGAGTAGATTGGAAGATTTATGATGAGACGTAACAAGGTTGCAGTTGAAGGTAGTGCGGTTGCAGCCAGCACTTCCTGTTGAGATAAGTGGACAGCTGAGGACTCGGGAAAGTGATTGCAGTTTCTGAAGCAAACGTTGTCTGACTTTGAAATTGCACGCCTACTGCATTCACCAAAACCGTACTTTACTGTCATTTTTTCCAACTTCCTATAAACTTTTACTTTATCTCGCTTTCTATTTAGATAGGTTTATCCACATAGGAAATATGATGTTCATGTTGAGAATTGTGGATCTTGATAACCGAAATAATGGTATAGGAACACTAAATTTACACTTGGAATTAATATTACAATAATTATATATTTATTTGATGGACGATTTCTAAGATATTCATCGATACACAGTTGCACGTGTCTCAGCACTTTCTTCCATAGCCGACTGTTAACCTGTTAACCTAACCTACTCCAGCACATAAAATTATACACATCTCAATAGTTCAATATGGCTACTGGATAATTCATGGTTAGACTTGGTGTTCAGCAGCGCGGCGGTCGGTCGAATTTGAAAACAGCAAAAATGACGGGGATTCGAGCGATCCCCATTATGTGTAATTGGAGGGGATTAACGAGTCACGACTCCATTTATCAGGGCTCGTAATTACAAAGCATCCCGCTTCTCTCTCTCTTTCGTGCCACCCCTTCTCGCCGTGGCGCGTTCATCGCGTCACTTTACGCTCGCTCCACCGACTGACTGACATCCCCCAGAGGCAGTTTCGCATCTCAAATACACATTAGGCTGTAACTAAAGATAACAGGAGCCCCGTGTCGTCGACGGGGGAGCCCGGTGAAATTAGATTCGAAACCCGCAGACACCGCGGACACCTCGTCACCCTGTATTCGATCACCGCTAAGATGCTAATCGTAACTCCGGGAGACCTGGATCATTTTACCGGAGAAACGATGGAAATATGTTTTGAAAATTGGCGGGAGTTGAAAACGATGGACGATCATGCGAATTGCTTGAAACCGTTCTTATTATGTACAAACAATTATCTTCGACTTTGAAGAATAGATAGCTACATATAAAGCAGTAATCAGATGCTAGAATTACTGAGTTTGAAAATACACAACTATGCGTCTATTAATTGAAGTGAATTAAATAACAATGAATAGAACATTGAACAAGATTATTATTAAATTTTTAGAAGGATGACAATATGGTCAAGAGACAACAGAATGGAGAAAAATGAACGCTACTGTAGAAAGCTACATTTTGTACCTTACATTTGATTTACTTATTTTTGATTCAGTTAGTTTCGTATATCACACTTGGTGTGTTTATTTATATAAAATTCTCGAAATTGTTACAATGCCATCAAGATAAGAATGTCTGGAATATTTAATAACGCATAAACTATATTCAATAACTTGGTTGCAATGAAAGACAAAATCAGTTACAATACTGGGACAATGTTTTTTTCTTTAGCAGGGCAGTTAAACGAGTCCGGTGTTACTGCACAGTAGCAATCGTGGACACGCGCGGTTGATGCAGCGACCCAGCCGGAAAGTTAACACGGGCGGTCGCGTCGATCCTCGGAATTAATTAAAACCATCGAAACGAGGGGGACGTGTATTTTTATCTGGCTCGGTCTTGGTGACACATCTATCTTGAAGCTGCCGTATCACGTAAAAAAGAAGAGTTCTGCTACCGCCTGCTACTGCTACCGTAACTTTATCTTCGCTGCCAATCCCAATGCGTCCATTTATAAGTTTCCTTATAAGTATCGACTCGCGTCGTCTGCTCGCGATCAAATCTGACTTCTGGATTGACAACTGACTCGAACAAATCGTCGCTGATTGTTGTTAAAATGTTTCTTGTGTTGTGATTGCTCGTGATACTGGTTTTATGGAAGGATGAACCATGGTTTCATTAATCTGTAGCTCTTCGTAGTATCTTTCAAAGAATATCAATATCAGACTCTCAACAATAACGTTGAGCAACGAGTAGCAACAAGAACTGGAAATAAATCTCTAAATATACCTTCTTGCTTTACTAAGATTCAACTGAAATGAGCCACCTCATCCCCATCAGCCTTCGTTTCTTTCTCTACAGATCATTATCTCGACGAAACCGTTTTCTCTTCGCTTTCACGACGTTTCCAAGCTATCTGCTGCTCTGTCCTCCATACTATCCTTCGCCAAAAAGAGCCAACAACGGCTGCAAGTCAACTTGACGAAACAACTTGCGAACGAGTCGCCGCGGCAACATCAGCCACCGCGAACCGCGCTATTACCAGAACTCGTCGACGGTACCTGTCGCTAGTCGCTGCCCCTGCGTGGATCAGCGGCCCGAGAAAAAGAATCAGAGCGACAGAGAGGCGACTACGTGTCCGTCGGCCAACAGATAGAGACGAAACGAGCAGCCTGGGCGGCGCAAAGACTTCGACTCGCAAGCCGCACGTTCATTAATCTTGATCGGATCAGTCGAGATAGCGGCGAGCTGTTTCGGAAACCCTCCCCCACCAGGCGTTCTCATCAAGTCCCCTAGTACCATCGTTTCAACCTCCTCTTCCTCCACCTCCACCTCCACCACCGCCTCCTTCTTCATCTTCTTCTTCTTTCTCTTCTGGCTCGTATCCTCCATCCGCGTCTCGCAGCTCCTTTTTCTTTCTCCAACTCTTTCCTGGACCCTCCTCTGCACACCAAGGGTTCAGGGGCGCAAGAAAACCCCCAGGACGGATCGGTACCGCAGTGCCGACGACGGCCAGCCGTTTTAATTCCGGCTGAATCGACTGCCAATCCCCTTCCCTCGACCTCGTTCGCCCTCTCCCCTCTCCAGCCTGCATCGAGCCTTTATAATTCATTAAATTCTTTTTTCTTTCGTTGCACAACCTATTCGACGTGAACTCGGTGATCTTCTCTCTGTTCGTATGGTTGCATGTGCGGTGCTGTTGAGAGGAGAAGGTACGCTCGGGGTGACACTCCAGGTGTTGCGTGTTTACTGTACTTTGCTTGTGCAGGAATTTTCGTCGATCATTGATCAAGATAAACTCGTGATCTTCTTATTTGCTGGAAATAACAATGTTTGATGAGAAACAGGATGGATTCTTTAGTCGTTCTTAGGTGTAAGTTCTGTCAAGATTGAAACTTTTGTGAATGTTATTCTACAGACGTATTAACACTTTGACTGCCACGTGAGTCATATATGACCCACGGTTTCTCCTGTAACGCCACGGTGGTCATTGGCGACTGGAGCGCTTCAGCTTCTTACAATTGTAAAAATTCAATGAAAATTGACAGTTTGGGCATTTTGAATATAACCGATGAAGAGAAGATACTTTGAAATAAAAAGTGCCCCATTGAACAATTAAACGTTTTTATTAGAACATCAATAAAAAAAAATGAGAGCAAATGTTGCATCTAACGGTGCACTGTGTTTGCATCTATATCTTTGAGGAGTAACCTACGAATATTATTATAAACACACCTTAGAAAATAATTGTGAATGCTGCTTTATAATCATATAATTGAGGTTAGAAGTGTGAGCATGCCTTACTGTTACATATAATGAGCAAATACTGTTTACTAATATCTTCTACACGCTTCAACAATATATTCTGCACGGTTTGCTTGCGACGAAACAACGAATGCGAATGGTTTGTTGAAATAAACGAAGCCTTGTTATAATATGTCGCTATCAACTGTTAGCAAGGCGTCACGGTGGTCACCCGTGACCACCAATAAGATAAACGGTCCATTGGCAGAACGTTGTCTTACATCATCAATTTATTATTATTTTGCCATTATATGCTTTGGATAATAAAAACACTCTCGTGGCGTCCTCAACTAAACGTGTGATTTCAAAATGTTAAATTATTTCTATTGCTACTGAAGATTTTGAAAAGTTACTAACGTTACATACGACGTCATTGCAAAGTTATCTTCAATTCGTCTTGATGTCGCTTAAAACATCATATACGTAATATAAGAAATATATATTTACACGCAAAACTGAATTGATGGCCTTGAAATTATCTTCAAGGTATTCTCACAGATACTTTATAGGTTAGTTTGATGCTGAATTTAAGCAAGACCCGGTATATGAATACTTCAACAAGACAGGCATAATATTGTCTGAAATTAGAGCAACCGATAATTATTAAAGCAGTACTTTTGTCCTTTTATATCCGCTTTCCTGAGATCCTTTTCATAAAAGCACGTTGCTTCGTACGAAATCGAAATACAATTGGCAGGCGATTTTCACATTTGAGAAAGCTGAAGCCGTGGCGTCCTGAGCGAAACGTGTGATTTCCGCGTGGCAGTCAGAGTGTTAATCCTTTCGATATTAATTCGTAATTTTCTAAGTTATTAATTAACCAAATGATAAGTACATGTTTGGTAAAACCACCTGAAAAAATGTGTTTCTATCATTAATTTTTCTCTATCACAAAATAATTTTTCTTAGAGTAAAAAATATTTACCTGTGAATGCAAAGGAAAAGAAAGGAGAGAGAGATAGAGAGACGAATGTAATTTTTCGGGAAAAATGAAAAAAGCACCCCTATCACAGAGAATATGGCGAGGCAAAAAATACGTCCGAGCAGCAGCACAACGGCGGATAGCGGTGATCAGTGGGTAGCTCCTTTAATTTCACCAGGATCGCCTGTCAATCCTCCTTCATACCTGCTCCTTATAATTCATTAAAATTCTTTTTGCTTGCCTGAAAACGTGACGGATCTTGTTTTCAATTTAGTAGAGCCCCGACTGTGACTACCATAATGCCCCGCATGAGTTACCCGCGGAATAGCAATGAGTCTTCTCGACGGCCGGCTGGGAGTCGCGATCGGGATTCCTTCGTAGAAACTCGTTTTCGGCCGCGGAGAATGAATTTTGAACGACGGGGAAATTAGAATTTTTGTTCCACCAGCGTCCCTCCACTCTTTTTTCTTCTTCTTGTATCTTGAATAATAAATGGCGCTATAAAAAAAAAAAAAAATAAATAAAAATGTTAGACTTCGATATCGCGCTGAATGAAAAATCGATTAATTGTACGTTATTTTCATTTGCTTGAAATGTACGAAAACATATTACTTTTATCTCGCATCGTAATTATTTAATATTATATAGAGTTACGGTTGCAACATTGTAAATTGATTGTTCAAAGTATGACGTTGCTACGCAGTCGAACACGTGAAATTAATGAATTTGCGGTTTTTACGTCTGTTCTCACGAATTAATTTTGTTCTGTAGCAACAGCGTGACTTTCATATTTTACAAAGTGTTGCAAGGTTCCAGAAGGTCTGCTTTATCTTTCATCGGTGAGAAAATGTTGATTTTTCGGGGATCATGGCGTGAAAATAAAATGATCCGAACAGACCAGGTCCCAGGTTAAATTTGTTGCACGAAGATCCTATCATGTTATACGATATATACGGGGTGTAAATAGTAAATTTCGTGAGCTTCTCGGTGACACGTTTTATCAGTGGTTTACGTGGAACATAGGGAGTAGCCAGTGGCGAAACCCTCTTAGTCCTCGACAAGTATCCCCTTCGACACTAACCGAATTGGGCATTATCGCCCTTCGTGTAATTAATCCTGCGATTCCGTTAACCCAAGATGAAGAAGGATCAGTATTAATCTTGTTCATCAAAAATCATCCCACTTCTGCACGAAGCTTAGAACTCTGCTCCATTTTCTATTACAATGTTTCTTACTTAAACTTTACTATTCAAAGAGTAATATCAATTTTCTTGCAAACAGATTCTGGATTTGTACGTGTTCATAAGAAATTTCAATGTGGGTAACGTAGAAAAATAGTAGAATTTTGGTAAATCTCTTTCTCCTGTTATAGTATTTAGAAGATAAAACAGAGCTCTACTTAGGTTCTACTTCATAACAGTATAAATATGCAACAAAATTCGCAGTCTTCTTATAAGATATCAGATATCTTCGCCAATTATTTGAATAAAATTGGAATAAAAAAACGAGCAGAGATTTGATACATGGTAAGACTAGTAAAATATGATTTTTGAATTTCATTCGAGTTCCATGCACAAGGTATAATTCGTTCTTGCCACGCGTTTTGCAATTCTGACACGTTATCGACTGTTATCCAGAGTATCCAGCGCAATTCCTTTATCGCTTAATACGCCGTGACGACTTGAAATTAAACCCATCGCTCGTTCGACAAAAACATAATCCGACGATGGTAAAGAGGGAAATCGGACATCGGGGCAGGGAGGATCATAGCGGAGCGACCCGTGACGCGCATAGAATCGCCATTTCAAGCTCCTCTTCACAGCTGCTCTCTTTTTTCCATCGCTTCCATTGTGACAGCCCCTCTCGAGCACAAAGCGTGGACACGAGCTACGATTCTTCACAGTTACAGCTTAAAAAGTGTCTTAATCGTGGTGTACTGTCGTTTTAAACAAACTCCTAATCGCTCTTCAAAATGCCTTTGGACTATCTACGTTTCATGCAGTTCAATTTTTTTCTTCTAACAAATATATTTCTATTCTTTTCTTCTTTTCTTGTCACTCTACAACTTTGGGAAGTTTCATGTGTCTTAAAGGACACCGCGGTCTTCCCAGCGATTTGTCAATTTTCCCTGAACAGTGTCGTGCTCCAAATTAATGACAACATTTTCGGGAAAAGGTCCGGACGAATGAATTGGATCCGTGACGCACGCATTCCGTTTCTCACGAGCCGAGGCTCCAGAATCGACCCTTCGATACAATTAAAAGAAGGGTCCGCCCTGGACTATTTGGTCCAGCCTACAACAACATCCTGCCGTACTCGTCGACCGGGATTGGACGAGGAAAGATCCTTTGACATTGGTCCACGACCGAATTCCTGGACCATTATTAACACCCTGCTGTTTTCCGCTGGCTACGTTTCGATTTTCATGGCTGCTGCTCATAGAGGGTAAGAGGATATTTCCTCTTCTTCAGGCAGAACTTCTAGAAAATTTAAGTTTCCGGTTGAATGCGTTTGTTTGATGGAAAAGAATGAGTTAAATGGTAACAATTGCAATTGGTATTTTGATTCTTTACAAAGAACAATATTAACATTATATTATTGTTAGTTCTAAAGATATAAATAAAGGATGCGCAGTAACAGAAGAAAAGAAGTTCATAATTTCTCTTCTTTGGTTCCTGTGGCTCCTCAATTTCCTTTTTCTTCTTTTTTGATTCTTCTGAAAAATTCAATAAATATTAAAATAATATGAGATGAATTTGTTTTGAAAAAATGTTGTACCAGGTATGTAGATAGTTTGACGAAAGGGGAAGGAACTTGAAACAAATTTCTGAAGGATACGCAGTAACAGAAGAAGAGAAGTTCATAATTTCTCTTCTTTGGTTCCTGTGGCTCCTCAATTTCCTTTTTCTTCTTTTTTGATTCTTCTGAAAAATTTAATAAATATTAAAATAATATGAGATGAATTTGTTTTGAAAAAATGTTGTACCAGGTATGTAGATAGTTTGACGAAAGGGGAAGGAACTTGACACAAATTTCTGAAGGATACGCAGTAACAGAAGAAGAGAAGTTCATAATTTCTCTTCTTTGGTTCCTGTGGCTCCTCAATTTCCTTTTTTCTTCTTTTCTGATTCTTCTGAAAAATGCAATGAACATTAAAATAATATGAGATGAATTTGTTTTGAAAAAATGTTGTACCAGGTATGTAGATAGTTTGACAAAAGGGGAAGGAACTTGACACAAATTTCTGAAGGATACGCAGTAACAGAAGAAGAGAAGTTCATAATTTCTCTTCTTTGGTTCCTGTGGCTCCTCAATTTCCTTTTTCTTCTTTTTTGATTCTTCTGAAAAATTCAATAAATATTAAAATAATATGAGATGAATTTGTTTTGAAAAAATGTTGTACCAGGTATGTAGATAGTTTGACAAAAGGGGAAGGAACTTGAAATCGGACAAATTTCTTCAATCGGCAGCGTTAATTAGCCAAATCGAAATTGTCAATTTCATCGTGTTACGTAAATAATGAGCTGGCCCGTAAACAAGCTCTGATAGATGCTTAAAACAAACCCTTAATTGAATTCACACTTAGTCATTCCGGTTCGCTCGAAAACCGACGAGTCATCCGGCACTGATTTTTTCCCTCCTCCCTTTGCCCTCTTGTTTCCACCAATTTACCCCCGGCAGCGCGATTTCTGTCAATAAAACTAGTTTCCACTGCCAAACGAGCAAATTCTTCTGCAATTTTCCTTCCAAGTGGCTAATATCTTAATTCATTGATTCGATTGGCTCTCCAGTTCAGTCCTTCATTTTGTAAAAAGTTATCATAATGTAAAAAAAGAAAAAAATAAAAAATGTGTTTAAAAATGTACGCACATATCGCAGCAGTAGATTTAATTTTTTTATTCAGACGCAGACCTGGTACAAGTCTGACAGCTGTTACATTGTGATTTTGCGTATGTTGTATTCCAGAAGGCCTTATCGCAGCCGCTATTGCTCGCCCCCGAACCGTTACATTATTCATGTTTAATATCATCAAGTATTTCATCCCTCTGGACAAAAGGCAGCCAGCCATCGCTGACGGCGATGTTAATATCGCCAACATGGACGCGTCTATTGCCATAACAGTATCGCGAACAATCAAAGAACCAGCTGTCATATTAAAGAAATTGCTTTCGAAATATATCTTTGGAATAATGCTTGAAAAATCAAATAATCGATGCTAAAAAAATATTCTTCGCTTTTCTTCTTCCTCGATTATCTGAAACATTTGTATTTTTTAATTTGAAACATTTGTTATTTTATTTGAAACGTATGCATTTATTATTATTATTATAATATTGGAATTATCAAGAAAATACCTTTGATAAAAGAGCAGCTATTTCTAGGACATGTCTTTTGAATAATAATATTTCGAAACCCATGAAGTTGTCTCCGGAAGAAAGTTCTCTTCAATCCTTTTTTGTTCAATGACGAGCAAGATTGGTAAACGCAGACGTGTTCATTGCTATAAAAGTGACGCAAACAATTGAAAAAGTAGCTTTATTAATAAAGAAACTAGTCCTAGAATAATATATTCGAATAATATTCCGAAGACCCTGAAGTTGTTTCCAGAAGAAATTTCTTCAATCCTTTTTTATTCAATGTGGTAAACGCAGACGTGTTCATTGCTATAAAAGTGACGCAAACAATTGAAAAAGTAGCTNTTATTAATAAAGAAACTAGTCCTAGAATAATATATTCGAATAATATTCCGAAGACCCTGAAGTTGTTTCCAGAAGAAATTTCTTCAATCTTTTTTTATTCAATGTGGTAAACACAGACGTGTTCATTGCTATAAAAGTGACGCAAACAATTGAAAAAGTAGCTTTATTAATAAAGAAACTAGTCCTAGAATAATATATTTGAATAATATTCCGAGGACCCTGAAGTTGTTTCCAGAAGAAATTTCTTCAATTCTTTTTTGTTCAATGACGAGCAAGATTGATAAACGCAGACGTGTTCATTGCTATAAAAGCGACGCAAACAATTGAAAAAATAGCTTTATTAATAAAGAAACTGGTCCTAGAATAATATATTCGAATAATATTTGGAAAACCATGAAGTTGCTTTTGGAAAAAGGTTGTTTGGACTTTTCTTCGCGCGATGATTAGCAGAATTCGTGGTCTTACCATGATCGTGCAACCTCGTGCTTTCTATTTATACGAAGTTTGCAGGAAATGACTATCCACAGAACCGCAATCTACTCAGAAATCAGCAGGCATGTTAAGAAGACAAATATGAAACAAATTATGTAGCAACGATTAAGTTAGATACTACTTAAATTACAGTATCACGTACAGGCGCATGCTGCACGTTATATTTGCGTAACATACTGTTATTCATAACTCTGGGTAGCGCTTTAATTTACCTAATTACCATCATCTTTAAATAATCATTAGCACCTTCTACTCCATCAATCGTAACAGGATTGTGATAATCTGTACCATCAGCTAATTATCATCTTCTAACCGCTCGTACGTGCATTACTTTTAACGTAATGTTGCTAATAAGACAACCATGTTATAGACAGTGATTCCTGACTACTATTTCGTAGTGCAATCTTATGACATAAGATGTATTAAGTATATAACTGTAATTCTATTATACAATATGAACCGATTAAGGAAAGTAATTATAGCTGTAAGTTCGTTTCATATTGTGAGATTATTTCATGAAACGTATTATCTATCAATTTGAAACGTGGAACGTGTTATCTCAGTTTTATAATTGTGATTAAGAAAATAATTGTTTTTGATTAAGAAAAATAATTGTTACTTCAGACATTAATATTTATCACTTGTGGAAGAAAAATTCTTTCATTTATAGATAAAAGCTATAGTAATTACTCTCACGAAACGTCCAAATCTATCCAGAACGTAAAATACATTTTCTAATAATTACAATTCCAAAAAATACAATTCCTCCTCATACTCCAAATTTGTTACTTTTAGACTGCGGATGTTTATACAGATTCATATCATTGTAAAATAGATTCTAAGTCGAGATTTGCTTCATTCATCAAATTTTACAATGAACGTTGCACTGCGAATATTTCATATTGTAAATTCTTTTGATACATTAAATACTATCCACATTCTGTTCATTCGTGCATTCCTTAAATCCCCATAAATGTGAAAACGTGCAATGTATTAATATTCAACCATTCACAATCTCATTCTCTCAAACAACCTCAATTTCGTTCTTTCCATCAACCATTTTGTTCCTCAGTAACAACCATCGCACTTCGACCAACGCCATTCGATCACGCGAATATTGCGGATCGCAAGTTTGTAGAAACAGCTGAAGCATTTAATCCGGGGTGTGTCAAAGAAAACGCGGAAATAGAGTCGGGGAGAAGAGGGCGCCGGGACCGAACGCTGTCAGCGTCGCGGCGTCGCCAGGGACGCGTCGCCATCCCCATATCCCATCAGGTTCGCCCTCGTTCCCGCCTCGCCGTCTCCCTTCCTTCACAAAGGGGTTGATGGTGGCTCCGGATCATTCACGGCCGCCGAACGCCGACAATACGCCGGAAATTTCAACGAAACGCTCGCAGCCCCGTTGATTTCCGCGGGGAGTACTCGTTGCCTCTGTCTTCGTTCCGCCTGCCAGTCTTTTCCACTCTTGCTGACTTCGTCACCGTCGTCGAACGATGGCCGCACTGTCGAATCATCGTTCAATCCTACTAGAGGATTATTTTGGACACAATATTGGCTAGCGAAAATGATAACAAGAGGAATATCAAAGGGGTGGTTTATTGTTCTGCAGTTTTCAAACGATTGTTCCACGTGACGAAGAGGAGAGTTTGGTGAGTGGAACCAGCAGATGGTTTATCTTGTCTAGTTACTTTGGTAGAAGTTGTAATGCAGGTTCTTCGTGTATGCTTTTTGATATATAAGCTAGAAATGGAGAATTTGAATTTTTTAATAAATTTGTGACAAGTTTGAATTAACTTTTGATGTAATGTTTGTTTTAGTTAGAGAGTAAAGCGAGTAACATTGGTGAGTTTTGTATTTTACTAAGAAATAAGGACGTTTATTGAGAAAATAGTCGATTAAACATTTTTGCATATTAGTAGCGAAGGATACATGTTCAAACTTATTTTAAAAATTGAGATAACTAGATAATACTTATCTGGACGCCATTTTAAAACGCCATTCCTTTCAGAATGTATTAAATGGCGACGGAATTTCAGACATTCTACGTGGAATAATTCCAAACTGTTTAGCCTTTTGAGTCCATATTTCGTGACAAAAGTTGTTTATTTAATTGGTAGATACGAATAAAACTTACGGATCGTTGAAATCGAAACGAAGAAGTGCAATTATTAAGATCGACGGCGACCGGATATTGAAGAAAAGCAGGATCAGGGCAAGATATCGATAAGTGATTTAGATAAGCGGAAGACGAGTCGATAGAGTCAAAGTCATCGTGCTTGGAGCAGGCACTGACTGATTTCTTCCTCTGTTCCCGTGACTTCTTCATTTCTTACGACTCCTGCCTTGGACAGGTT
This sequence comes from Bombus sibiricus, assembly GCA_014737505.1. Taxonomy (NCBI): domain Eukaryota; kingdom Metazoa; phylum Arthropoda; class Insecta; order Hymenoptera; family Apidae; genus Bombus; species Bombus sibiricus. Next base: position 706,020 of record JACXIM010000128.1, on the reverse strand, counting down.
CATTTAACGCGGAGGACACGAAACTCTCTACTCTATAAAGAAGAAAAAGGAAAACTAAATAAAATTAAATACGTTCAATTAAGTAAAATAATAATAAACAAGAAATTAAATGTTAGGCGATCAAGCTCTAACTCTTAAACGAACCTTTATAATGTAATTCAGCCCTTAGGGAAAATCGTACGAACACCTTACTATATACACACTTCCGCAATTACTGAACATTCCCCGGTATTGAAACAAACATATTGTTTCAAGATTTCTGAAACGGAGTTCATAACTTCTAAAATCGAATCTGATCTATTTTACCAAATCCAAGAAGCTGTACAGTATCTGTTAGACTGAGTTCGTTGTAGAATTATTTAAAACTTGTCTTCTCTTTATTCTTCCCTCGAGAATGTTCATCTTCTGTCGAACTGAGGCCAACGTTGGTGCGTCGAACAAGAGAATCTCGAGGAAAAACGGCGAAAACCAGCTGGAGGCAGCGTTGGAAATAGTCGATGGATAATCAGCGGTGGCCACGAGAAGGGAGAACGAGGATGAAGAACTATGGAAGAAAGTTGGCAGGCAGTCAGATTGCAAGTAGAGAATAAGAGAGAAAGAAAGAGAGAGGGCAGTTGCGGCAGCAGCAACCGCGGCAGCAACGTCAGCGGCAACAGCAGGGGTTGCTGAAAGAGAGAACGATACCAGAGGGAAGAGAAAACGTGGTGGCCGTCCAGGGAAGAGAGTAACGGACGATAGAGAAGGAGAACCCAGCGAGTTTACGGCGGGGGAGAAGAGGGAAAAGAGAGGAGAGCGGTGTACGGTGCATGGCTCTCTGTTGCGATCATTAATCACATTCTCGTGTCATGGCTAGCACCGCGCCGCCAGGGGTACCATAGTAAGGGTATACGCTAGTGGTATGAGACTACTAAAGGGAGGACCAGGATACTGCCGCTCTTCTGATCATGAACACCGTGGCTGCCTTCCTCTGCGAGGCCGCCAACCAACGCTACGATTACCGTTATCGTTCCTCTCGAGAACCTGGATCTGGAGTATCGTTGCAAAAATACCGGTCTAATAGGGTACAGCGTTTACCCTTTGATAGGAAGCTTTCGTTTCCTGGCGATGCGGTAGTATGTACACATTATACTTTCAGGATTTTTCTGTATGATAATTTCATAATTCACAATATTGGTGCCCTAAGATTTTGGCCAATATACATATATATATTGAATTACGGAGAATTTTATTGATAACCACATAATCGGTAATATTAGCTTTTCATTTCTGTTCTCTTCCCAAAAATCTTCTTTTGATATGAAATATGTTAATTCGAGATGTAGTTTGAATTACATATATATATATAATTCATGTAATGTATTCAAATTACATCTTGAATTGACATATTTCATATCAAAAGAAGATTTTTGGAAAAAAACAGAAATGAAAAGCTAATATTATCGATTATGTGGTTATGTGATATTATATATTATGTGGCTATAGATATATATGTATATATCAATAAGTAATAATAATTTATATATATATCAATAACCACATAATAATAATTAACAATTAATAATAATTAAACAATAAATAATAATAATTGATATATATATCAATAACCACATAATATATAATATCACATAACCACATAATCGATAATATTAGCTTTTCATTTCTGTTATCTTTCCAAAAATGTTCTTTTGATATGAAATATGTTAATTCAAGATGTAATTTGAATACATTACATGAATTATATATATATATATATATATATATATATATATATATATATATATATATATATATGTAATTCAAACTGCATCTCGAATTAACATATTTTATATCAATTATTATTGATATTATTATTATTATTATTATTTATTGATATATATATATATATATATCAATAACCACAATATGAAACTAAAATTCTGTGTAATTCAAACTGCATCTTGAATTAACATATTTCATATCAAAAGAAGAAGATTTTTAGAAAGAAAAGAGAAATGAAAAGCTAATATTATCGATTCTTCCTAAGAACTCGACAAATATCGATCTTTGCATCAAATTACAAAATTTTACCCAAGTTCCAAGAATTCTAGCTGTCGAACAGACAAACCTTTCTATTGGCAATTTTCGTACAAAGAGAAAATGTCAGCGGATGGAAAGACCAATGGGTTTCACGTCGAAGCTTCCGCTTTGGAAAACTGGCACACGACGTGGGGGTTTATGCATCTTTTCACCGATCTTCCTCAGTTCTGACCGCATCAAAACAATGTCGACCGTGGCATTGTTTCGCTTTTAACCCTTTAGTCGGGTCTCGAGACGAGGATGGTCATAAATAAGTCGCGCTTCTGCCACGAGAGGATTTATCTGCACGTGCAGGTACTTTGCTAATTGCCGTGACGGGACTAGAAAGTTGATAGAAAGAGTTCCGCCGTTCTCTATTAACGAGAAAGGTATCCGGTTGCCTTTTCCTCCACAGTTTCCTACTTTTCGCTTCCAGTCTGTGTAATGACTTTAGTCGATGCTTCTAGAAAGTGTCAAGATGGAAATTTAGCATTATATTTAATTATTTATATATACCTAGTTCCAATTAAAATAATATGATAAACATAAATACGTAAATACAATCTTGATCCCATGTCAACATCGGTGATCATCAAGTTTGTCAACAGAGCACTTGTATACTTTTAGTAATTGCCAAAAACAACACAATCTCAAAATCTGAAAACCACCTAGTGTTAATTTTAAATGTAAATTCAAATTTACATTACATTTGAATATAAATTTAAATTCAAATTTTGTACCTTAACTGTATAGACCGGGCACATAACCTTCATTTCATTTATATCAGCGCTGCTTACACTGCCCATCTTATTAACATTCGCAGCGTAGTACCGAAAGTCGACACACTTAACGAACATAAACTTCTACACGAATCGAACAAAATGATTCGAATCGAAAAAACTTCCCTTGAAGATACACAGAATCGAAGCTTCTATAAACTACACGTCAGCCACGTCAAAGTACAGGGGAAGTGTATAATTATCATTGTCAGTGTTACTGTGCGAAAGCAGTCCTGGAACAACGGCGGAAACTGTATGCGTGATTCCAGGTCCAAGTTCTAATTACCTGCAGATAAGTATCAGCCGGCCGTCCGCAAATGGCGTGCTCCTGCAGCGACGTCTGAGAGCTCGTCAGTCAAACACGTCAGCTATGCCCGGATGTTATCGTGCCAGCGTAATAATCTTTGTGTCACGCTTACCGGTAACTATGATGCTCTCGAAACGTCAAAGGAAGAGAAACGCGATTCCGATACATTGATACCTTCCTCTTGCAACGATTCAAACGCTATCGCACGCTGGGGAACAGTTTTCCTTGTCGTAGGTATTTCCAGAATTTTATATCCATTGTTTACATAATTTTTTATTGATCCGTCAACTCGGTGTATTTTTCATTTAATACATTACTACTTTCAAAAATCTACGTTTCAGATTTGGTTTCTTAAGTATTTTATAACACACAAAAAAGAAATATACAAAATTTGGAAGAAACATTTATAACGTTTGTGGTCTTAAATGAAAATTATTTGTTAAACATATGTAAATAATAAAAATTCTTTCAGCAGTGAATATGCAAAAGGGATGTAATATAGGAAAAACAACAAAATTCCTCAGTAAATTCCGTTTATCAAAATCGAGATAAAACGTTAACAATGGTATACATATAATCAACAATTCTTTCCTTAACATATCAATTTCCAGTTAATAAAAATCAAACAGAAAAAAGCAATTCACAAGTACGTAGCTATTTAGAATTAAATTTAATAATATCCTCTGGTAATCCTAACCTAAAATGGATTTCAGGTCTCTTGCAACGTGGATAGGATCTCTTTTCCAGCTAACCGCGCATTAGATCGTCAAGAGGTGTGCCAGGTATCCAGGAAGCGCTCTAGAAACATGCACCCGATACCCAGCCACATAAGATATTGTTCTCCCGATGAAATTAATAGTGGCCGTAAGCCCCGCCGCGTAGCATTAATCCTCGCGGCATTAGTGACACTCTGAGGAACGAGAACTAGGTTGGAAGGGGTGCGCGGACGAAACTCGAGAGCTAGCTGATTCTCAGCAGAAGGGGACACGAATCTCTTCGTGTTAGAAGGTTCGAGGCAGCGGCTGGGGGCAGGATATTACATTCGCGGACCAAAGGCGGAAGAGAACGAACGAAGAAGAAGGAAGAAAGGAAGAAGAAGAAGAAGAAGACAAGAGGTTGGTTGGGAAGAAGCAGGTCGAAGAGACTCTTCAGCTTGTCCACGAAAGGAAGATTTGTGCGGTTCTTCCACCCCCGACTGCCACCCCTTTCGCTGCACGGTCCGTGGATCTGAAATAAATGGTTATCGTGGATTACCCCCGGATGCTGACACGTCATAATGGCGGGGATTCGCCTTAACCCAGTGGCGCGTCATTGGAGAACGATATTTCTTCATCTGTCGGTCATTACCGCGCGATTAATGCCTGGCGACGTTACAAAGCTTCCACGATTCGTGAACGTAGCTTGAGGTGATCGTCTTTTGGGAAATACGTGGTAGGACGGCGACACGTTTCAATTTAACTTTGGAACAGGTGAGTACCTTGTGACGACGTCAAATTGATTTGAATTGCAGCTAGTTGTTTAGTATCTTCTATTACGAATTTGTGCTACTATACTATCTATTCACTTTCATGTATTCGCGTATTTGGAATTGCAGTTTGCAGTAATAAGGAGGCAGAACACCGATATTTAATTTGTATTCCTTGGAAGAGAACGAGAGATCTAGATTATGTATTCAAAAGTGCAAAAGTTTATTATTACGAATATAGGTTGACTATGAATGCATAGCACGTTCCAAAAATCGATTTAATCTTATTTGATTTTGAGTTAGTTTTTCTTGGTTTATTCATATTAATGGGAAACGTAGCAGCCTCCTTATTACAGTAGCCCCTTCAATTATGCACTTGAAGAACGATGTTTTAGAAATTCATTTCTATCAGTTACGAAAGGTATTTAAATCTCACACGTAAGGTTGAACAGAACCAGTTCTATTATCACACTTTCATTTTTGAACGATATAACCACGATTCTTGCGTCACCCGATATCTACAAGAGCATTCCAATATTACAGTTGGTACACGATCAACTAAACAGATCGAACGATACACGATATTACGAATGGAAGGTGTAAGAGAGAATGGTACATTTATTGTTAGTTGCAAATGCGCGTCGTAGCGGCTGGCCGTCGAACCACAAAAAAGAGCAAGATCCGGCTGACTCGGTCGTAGTAGATATCCAGCCTGTAAACGTTTTTTTCCGCCGTGAGTACAAAGGTTAACGTGCAACCCGGTAGTACCAGGAGAACGCCAGGGATCACGACAGCTGATGGGGACAGAGCTCGAGGGACGATCAATAATATAATACCCCGTCGCCCCGGGTACCACCATGCTATCGTACCATCGAATCCTGGGCTGGCTTTCATGTGCTCCGATCCGCTTATCGTTCGCCTTTTCGTGAACATGTTTCGTATTTTTTTCAGGACGACCGTGAACGCGATTGCTGACGCCCTTCCTTGTCGTCGATGACGACAACAAGGAGTCGCTGTGGAAACGGTGGACACAGATGCTTTGAATCGCGATAAGGCGTACCGAGAATAATGACGACATGGTGGAAAGTAGGTCGGCTAATTTTGGAATCAAAAACCCTGGTAAGAATTTTTAAAGAAACGCTTTTAATGACTAGAAATATCGCGATAGTTGTTAGATGTATAAATTCGAGGACTCGTTTTGGAAAGCGATATGTTGATTTCGTTGAATGGATGGTTAGAGAAGGAAATTTTCTTATTTTTAGACATATAACTCCTATATTATAGAATATATATTGATGTAGTTTTAAGGTTGTAAAAGTTGGTAAGCTTTTCTTTTTAGTATGATCTTCATCGTAGGGGTGGCTCAATTTTAAACTGTGCTGCCATCTGATGGTTTCACATTTTATTTGATGCTTATTTGTTTGTTTATTTAGACATTTTATTTTGTTCATTTTTATGAAATTTATACGATTTATAGGAATTTATATCATATTATCAAATTTATATTCTCAGGCGTAGTTTAATTTAGTTCATATTTAAGAATTTCTGTATTGTTCCTTCTACCGGTAATGTCGAGATCTGCGATTTTCTAGTGATTTTACAGATTTCTGTCACACCATAGGAGGAAAGCGCAGAAGTAGTTTCACATATTTGCGGTAGGGATGCAAAAATTGTACTAGCGTACTCTGTAGAAACAGCAAACAATTTCAATATTATTCATTTCCATCAAACTAGAAGAAAATATAATTTCTGATTGAAATTAATTACCACTAAAAAATTAGCTATTGGTTTAAACACTATTTATTTATCTCGTTATTTAGAGTCGGGTAAATAAAGTAATTAGGACAGACCTTCTCAACATTTCGGTCGATACATTTATTTTTCATACATTACATTTACATATTCAATGTATATTAATTCATAAATATATAAATATATATCTAATTAATAAATTATATTATAGAATATATGTATCTTATCTAAACCTAATATCTACAAACAATTACGTATTTTAAGCCTACATATAACAATATATTTTGCCTGGCAGTTGGTTACATTTAGGACCTAGAACTGTACTATACGTCGAATAAGCTATATCGTTTAATTCTTCGCTCGAATGTACTATACATTGTTTGCAAGTAACTGATTCGTTTCTAAAACTAAAATATCTTCTCATAGGATTGTTCAAAAAGCCCAAGCGCCAGGTTTGCCCGAACGTGTGGTACCATGAAGTGTAATCTAAGGTCGCGTGGCATGTCATCCGTAAGATACCTGTAGAGACGAGCTTCTGATATTTACAATTCTACAAAAGCCCGGATCTACAGGGTAGATCACGAATGTGCCTATCTTATGCCCCCACTCGTTTCGGCCATTGTCTCCTCTAGGTAGCGAGATCTGTAACACAGAAGCCCAGTTTTTATTCATACGTCGAAACCACGAAAGAGAAGGATAGGGTTATGTTTAGGTTAGAAGTCTCATTTCCATGAATCGCGGTAATCGATAGCAAACACGGTGTTGCCCATCGTTAAATTGCACTCTGAAAATTGCACATCGTGTCCAGTCATTAAATTACCATTCAGTGCCACAGGAAGAGTTATCCTCGAGATTGAATACGAATCGGGCAATGTTTGCAATAACCAAGCGATAGTAATCGCGAATTAATTGCATGATACCGATTGCAAAGTGATCAAGCGTGCAATGACACGTAGCTACATATGAATAACCGTATGAGCATGACTATATAAAGCCGGCAGGGATTAGAAATTTCGTCCCAGCTACCGAACCGTACGTGACGCCGGAAAACCTTCACTAAAATCGGACGTGACATCGCATGCATATCCGGAATACGACAGAAGGAAGTCGATGTATTGTACGTATGATACTGTCTTGTCTACGGTTCAAATTCTCCGATTTTTAACGCTTCGTTTGATAGATTATATCGAGCTACGCTACCGTTAAATGTATCAACCTGCAACCACAGGTGATCGTAGCATAGTATAATATTAGGTTAGAAACTAAGTGATTGCGGATTTTGTCATTAGTTAATATTGATTGATATTGATATTGATATTGATTCAATATCACCTAATGACAAAATCCGCAATCACTTAGTTGTTAACCTAATAGTGCAAACGTTGATCTGCAAATAGAGGACCAATAGTCGTGTTTCCTCTTCCATTAATTTTCAGTGACGTGAAAAATAGAAAATTAACAAGAGATCGAAATTGAATTCGTGGAATCAGAGTGGAAGAAACAGAGCGATGCCAGAACACGAATCAGGTACTTTGATTCTCATATGATACCAATATTAGAGAAGAGAATAGTACTTTTATTAATACGCAAAGCATTTACAGAATAATCAGTGACTAATTATTGGAAAATAAGAGGACACAAAACATTACATGCTTCTGATCGTTCGCGCGAGCAACAGGCGGAGCAAACAGTTCGCGTGCAACGCAGCTGTTCAACAACCGATTAAAGTGCATAAGCCAAAGACCTAAAAAGACTAGATTTCACGAAATTCCAACGAGTAGCAATAAGATAGGCAGGCGTGCGCGCCTTCACGTTCACAGAATCGAGGTCAAAGTATCGACATGCTGGGAATACTATTAGAAAAGTGAAACCATGAAAACGGACAACACGATCGCTGTAGCAAACGTGAGTAAATCGTTAACAAACCCATGCACGTGTACGCCAGACTCTCTACTATTTCCCACCAAAATTCACATACTAAATATCATGCAAGAAAACAGAATCTTGGAAATTGTGAAGCTCAGAAATACAAAACCAACGTACACCCGTTCATCCCCAACATAATATCGAACACAAAGTGAATTTCCACAGAATTAGTGAAATAGTTAGGTAAGACAGTCCGCTTAGACTTGGCGGAAGAATGAAAGTCTTGTAAAAATCATTCCTCAACTCACATCCCTGTTTAGCGTCACGCGTGCACATGCATCCTGGACCCGTACGTGTTTGCGTACGCGTGCACGACTCGTCTCACTGCTATGCACCACTTGCAGCCTGGTTCACAATAGCGGCGCGATTCGCGCGTTTTCCAGCGTGTAAAGAGCGCGCGAGTGGAAGCGCGGAAGGGCCAACGCCCTTCGAAACGAAACGCAGCGGCCGACTGTCCTTTTTGGCCTCGAGCGGAGAAGGCATTCGGCGACAAGCGCGAATCCTCGAGTCGCGGGGCGTCTCTCCCACGGTTGCCCGGCTGAAGCCAGGGGCATCCCCCGGATTCTGCGATGATTGGACCGCGCGCACCCTCGCCCCACTCGCGACGAGGGGGATGCCACCGCACAGGGCCGTGGCCAACATACCAGGTGCCACAGGCAAAACCCCGAAATCAGTATTGATATCGCATTATTCGACGCGCGCCCAACGTTTTTTTCCCTGTGACGCGGATGTTACCGTGCGAGTGGAAACGTTTGCTAGAGGGTGGATGGCTGTTGGAAAAATGGGGTGGGATAATTTGTGGATGGGGGTAATTGGCTCGGGGAGATGATGGCTTGATTGTTGAGAGTAAAAGGGACAAATGAGACCTGAAATGTAATGGATAATGTTAGCTATAAGTTCAATTTGGCGTAGTACGAGAGATGAAATTAAAATAGATGGTGTTTTAAGAACTAGAAGCAGAGCATTTTGTTTTATGAACAGCATGTACATAGGTTTGGATGTTTGAAGAGAGGACAAGTTTAGGTATTTTATTGTGAATCGTTCAGGGGGAATGTGTATGAGAAAAATGTAATTTTATGAAGAGGGTAGCCTCAGATATTTGAAGAAAAATGTAGGTTTGCGCATCTTATTATCATACAGTTATAATTTATTCGGTGTACAATTAAAATAAGCGATGGTTTCAGAACCATATGGTAGTCAATTTTATTTTATAAAGAGAATGTAAGTTTAGGTATCTGATGAAAGTATAGGTTTTAGGTTTACAGTTGTATGGAACAAGATCAAAGATTGTATTGAGTGTTAAAGTGGAAATTTTAGGAAAATGAAAATTGAATGTTGTATGAATATGTAATTAAGAGTCACCTGGTATCGTGTAACGATTAGGTGTACAGAATTTCTCTTATGAAATTCTCGCGCAGAAATTCATGCATTGTATCGTGTGGCGTGGGCGTGAAGGAAGTTTATGTGGCTCTGTATTAAGAGAAAGGAACGCCGAACAATTTTATCGTTTACATGACAAATTGACATCGGGGTACACTCGTATGTCATCGACATTGCTAAACGATTGAGTTTCTCCGAACCTAGTGCTTGTCCTTTATTCGCAAATTTTACTCCATTATTCCATTTCCCCTTGCAATGTTTAGATATATTAAGTTGCGACGTATGGAATGTCCGATTTATACCGATTCATATTTCCATGAATATTGAAAAGGATTCGTTTACACATGTAAATATTTAAAAAATTAATATCACACACGAAATAGAAGATCTTCAACATTAAAATGACATATAACGATACATTTATAAGGATAAAAATATTTATATATTTAATAGGAAGATTCACTAAATTGGTACAGCAAAATTGAACGTTTCATACACGATGTTACAATTTATGGTCTTTATATCCAAAATTAATACCTTTTTTTAATTCCCTCAAACTAAATCTCAAAATTAATAAAATAATTATAGAAAAATCATACGGGAAGAATGTAGTACGTAGAAGAAATATTTATACAAAACTGAAACGTGTTTGCCCTAATTCTTATATCAATTACAGTTAACAAAACCGCTATACGGAAATCATACAACGAGCTGGGCTACGAAACGAAAGAAAGGAAGCAGAAGTAAGAAAGAAGTTGTAACAAGTGGAAAGCATGGAAAAACGACGTAAGAGAATTTCCCGAAAGTTGTATCCAGTTAACACTCGTGCAGAGCATAATCACGAGTGGATACAGCCCTGAGGTCGTTTCAGCTCGGTGGAAATCGTGCAGCCTCGGCTTCGAATCCCTGTCAACCGGATCACAGGCGAAAGGGAGAGGGTAAAAGGCAGGGGCCACCCTTCGTCTCATCATCTTTTCGCGCTCATAGCCGGGCATATCTGCTCGGAACCAGGCCTGTGCTCTCCTCTTCTCGGAGGAATCGCCTGGAAAAGCTCCGTTTTCCCTCGACCTACCCTCTCCACCCTCGTGTCGCCACCCCCCACCCTCACCAACAAAGTCTCCCAATAACGTTAGCCTGCTCCGTTCCTTCTCCGTTCTGGAGCGACGTATTGATCGTCTCTCTGCTCTCCTGAAGCCGCGACCGGAGGAGCCTGACATCCGCTGAGGGAAACGAAGAATGGAGAGAAAACGCATCTTCGGAGAGAGAGAGAGAGAGAGAGAGAGATGTGAGGGGGTGGCTTCGATGAAACTGGCTCTGTACAGGCGTATCTTTGTCGAAACTGCCACCAGGGAAAAAATAGAGGACCCACACTGCCAATGGAAACGGTCACGTCGTCAAGTGGTGCGCGTGCAAAAAGACCAAGGCCATCTGATGGTCCGAGGGTGGCAGAGAGGATAGTTCACGGACAGAAGGAAGAATTTGAGGTTCGATTAAAGTGGAAAGTATGGAACTCTGCTGGGATTGCAAACTGTCTTCGGAAGAAATTTCAATATAAATCTGGAAATTATTATCTCATTGAGGAGCAACGCTGTGTTAGCCATTTGCCGTTTGCAATTTTTATTTTCAATCGATTTAGATTAACTTCTTGCTTGTTTTAATGCCGTGAGTATGAGAGAGAATTCCGAGAGTTCAGGAAATTTATATACATTTTTGTTCGCTTGATCTCTGGACTCTTGCAATTATACGTTAAACATCTTAAAACATGAGAACTCTCTTTTATTTCCCAAAATGGAAGCAAGATTGAAGTATAAAAATTCGAAAAATGGATTACTAGAAAGAAAAATGTATAGATAAAGGTTAAAGTGACAGGGAAAATAATGTTCTAATGGTTTCGAGTAGCCTGGTATGAAAAATAGAAAAGAATTGCCGAAACGATGTTAAATTCAGGTAAAGTAATTTCCAGCAATCGATATCCATCATCAACTTAAACTCTTTTATCGGATGATCTCCATTAACCTTCTAATTAACACTGACTACCTTCCATAAATCACCCTGCACGCTTTTCCATCATCGTACCTACTCGAATGAAAATAAAAATGTTACCTGCTACATGGCGACACGATACCATACTATAAATACAGTGGTAGACAGCGTGAATTGTCACAAATATTCGACGGATGGCGAAAAACAAGTGGCCGGGAACACGAAAGCCGATAAGCCTTGGGACGACTTAACTCGATAAATCGGCGACACGTCGTTCGCCACGGCGTAACTTCATCCTCGTATCATACGTCACTCAACCAACATTCTGCCTGTCGTCCTCTACTCACGTGCAATACGTCTTCTCCGAGTTTACCCACGTATCGTTGCTTGTGAGGCCTCCGTGACGAAGCTTCTCTCTTCTTCTCTTCCTAACTTCTTCCTTGCACACCGGAAACATCGAACTCACATTTTTTTTATCTTCACATTGTTCCATCGTACTTGTTGGTCTTTTGATGAAGAGAAAAGCGTCTTCTGAAATATGACGAGTAGAACACGTCTTCTTTATTTTTCATGCAACAAGAATTAACAATTAAAATGTTCGTATGTATATGATTTATAACACCCAGTTGTATTCGTCACATGGATTATAGCTTTAATTCCACGAAGATAAAATGAATTTGTAACAAGGTTTACTTTGAATTCTATTATATATTAGATTTTTTAAATAAGAGAATAAACAGCCAGTGTTTAGTGGAATATCAAAACAATACAGAAATTGGAGGATTAAGTCTTCTGTTGTGTTTGTAAGTAACTTCACGTTTATAACTAATTTTAAAACGTTTCAAACTAAATAACTAATTCCACGAAGATAAAATGTATTTGTAGCAAAGTTTACTTTGAATTCTACTATATATTACATTTTTTAGATAAGAGAATAAACAGCCAGTGTTTAGTGGAATATCAACGAACAATACAGAAAGTGAAGAATTAAGTCTTCTGTTGTGTTTGTAAGTAACTTGTACCGATAAAAGTAATTATGATCGTGTACTTTATCTAACAAACTTCATGAAAAATGAGTACATATATTCTACGATACACGTAGAAGTAAATAAAACCTGGAATCTAGTTTTGGTAAAGTTTGCTACAGAGAAGATGAAGAAATCCAAAGACACACTTGACACATAATAGAAGGATTAAATACAACAATTCTTTGGACTTGAAAATAATTTTAAGTAGACCTGGGAAAGTACGATATTAATTACTAAAATACAATCAATTTGATAGAAACCTTACATTCACTGTATCTATGTTCGAAATGGAATCGAAAAAGTAACAAAGCAATTTTCGGGCGCCATGTTTCAGCGATGGCAGCGAAGAAACGTTGGCGCTAGGGTAGTGGATGCATTATACATTAAACGCGGCTTCGTTGAAATTACGATCGGTTTATGACCAACAAAAATATGTAGAACGAACGCACGTAGCGCGGGGAAAATGTATCCCGACCAGGGTCTCCCGTTCCCAGACGTCGTTTACGACCGACCCGTATCCGTGGTTAACACAGCGACTACATATTTATTGATTAATTCACGCCAACTCATCAGCATACAGCGCAATTTCGACGTGGCCGACAAATAGCGGAGGATGTTTCGTAGTATGAAAAGCCGAGGACAAAGATCGATAACGTGCGTTCTGTGTGAGAAAAATAACATTTATTTTGCTTGCAATATGCGGCAGTGATTCAAGCAACTATGGGATAATCGCTTATAGACAAAAATTATTTATGCAATTTTGTCGAAGATATTCGAATTTTGTATATATGTCAGAAGAAATCAAATTTGATAAAGTTACTCCTAAAATGTTAGTCCTTTAAGGGATGAGAAAATTGAGAAGCAAATTATCCTTAAAATTCTACCGCAGCATATAAAATAGAAATATCAAATTTTAGAATTGTTCACTAATTATCTGAATTCTATAATTGTCTTAAAAGAAATTTAATTCAGTAAAAATGATACCTATAGAATATTAGAATTATTTAAGGGATGAAAGAACTTGGACTTCTCCGTTAGGTATTTTCAAAAAATATTACAAACTGTACCAAAGATATTCTAAGCTAAAATTTACCTGTCATCAAAGATTTTCACAATTTTCTTCTTTCCAAGGTCCTCCGTATCAACCCCATGGAAATTTTTCTCGGAAGACTCTCTGACAAACTATGGGAACGCTGTTCGCTACCGAATTCCATTTTCTGCCACGAAGAAATCTTCGAATTTGATCAACGATTACGTAGATACAGGAAGAGAGAACGTCGTCCACGCTATTTCCGTCGATCTTCGCTCAGACACACGATGCTTGCAAGAGGTGCTGTCTTCGACTGGCATCGAGTATCGTATATCGTGGAATGCTTCAAGAAGGAAGGAACGTCCGGGCTCCGTGTGTTGAATAATAAATCCCGATCGCCGGTCGATTTCCTTTTCCATACACCGACCAACACCGCGATTCGCATTCGTGGCTCGCTGCCCTTTTGAATCTCGGATCGAGTACGCCATAAAAGAATCGGCTCGCTTCCCGTCGCCTGTGTTCTTCGCGATCGATGGGTCCGTTGCATGGATGGATTATGTCATCCACGGCATTTCGATCCACTATGGAATCTTCCTGTTGATCGACGATCAAAAGGGAGTGGCCTGGAAATTTCAAAGAAGAATCTGTTAAATTATTTATTTGGCAGTTTAGGTAGATGAATTGTAGAAGTAGCATATGCTCAGAGTACGCTATATCTCGATTTATAGGTGAAGTCGTGTTTTGAAATATTCATTTATTCTCCGATAAATTTTGGCAGTGAGATATGTGAAGAATTTTCTATGCTTTGTCGTGTATAGATGAAATTGCTTTTTGCAGTTGTGATTGACAGGGAAGCTTCTGGAGTTGGAGTAACTTCATCTTATTTCTTGTTTTTAAAATGGTAGAATTATATGATTGAAAGAGTAGGGTGTATAGGATAGAAAGTTTGAATAAAATACAGTTTATAAAGTGATGCCAGCTACTTTAATATGTAACTGTTACTTTGCGTAGAACTCTGCAATATTAAAAAGAAAGGAAGAGAAAGGAAGGGATTATGCATTAACTGCAAGTTTTCTTTCAACATGAAGTTACTAAAAAATAATTTCCATATATTTTTAATATTGTCTTTTAATATGTTTCTATGCTTAAGAATTTTCTATGCTTTGTCATGTATAGATGAAGTTGCTTTTTGCAGTTGTGATTGACAGAGAAGCTTCTGGAGTTGGAGTAACTTCATCTTATTTCTTGTTTTTAAAATGGTAGAATTATATGATTGAGAGAGTAGGGTGTATAGGATGGAGCGTTTGAATAAAACAGAGTTTATAAAGTGAAAGTTACTATAATATTGTCTTCTAATATTACAATAATCAAATTCAAAATTAAGATACAACTGGCAGAACATCCCTGAAAATGCACTCATAGCCAATTAAGACAAACAATTTCCAAATTTAAGAAGAAAAATTTCATAACAAAAGACGTAGCTGTATGAAAGAAAGAAGGAGAAGAAAGATTCGTGAAATATTGAAAGAACAAACACTTTACTCGGTTCACGGCAAAAATTCCCTGAAACTCCATAATAAACGTGCAACGCCCTAAAACGCGATATCCAGACGGAAAAGGAGAAATCGAGCTCTCAGCCGATAATTTAACGGAGCAAACAAATTGCACGCGGGCAGCTTCGAATAAAACACAAGTCGGTTGCAGCGGAAGCTTAAACGACTGGGCTAATGTTATTGAGATGAATCCGAAAGCCAGATGGGCGGGTTAGAATCCCCCTCCACTGCAGACAAGGAATCGCGATGCCGCGCATTTCCAAGCAAAATTTTACCTTCCACTCTCGTCGTTCTACTCGTTTGAAAAATGCCCTCCGTCGAGAATTCAATTGCGCCTCTGCAAACGTAGATTATACTAACTGCAGCCTGATTAACCACGTCCTTATCGATGTTTTCATTCGACGATTCTTAAGACATCGATAGATAGACATCTTCAAACGAGCATATCTATATTATTTATGGTGATTGGAAAAAGTATTTGCATATCATAATATATCTAGTATTAATATTAATATTATATTAGGATTTTTATTAATATCTGTTTATTATATTAGCGTGTATTATAATATTTATATCAGTATTTATTATAACATTTTATAACGTACTGATTAATTGATAAGGTTGATTTCTATTAATCAATTAATAATTAATTAGACAGATACATGAAATTTCATGTAATTTAAGGTATATATTTATTATAATTAACATATATTATAGTATTTATATTAGTATTTATTATAACATTTTATAAAGTACTGATTAATTAGTAGAGTTGATTTCTATTAATCAATTAATAATTAATTAGACAGAAATACATGAAATTTTGTGTAATTCAAGGTATCTATTTATTATATTATCGTGTATTATAGTATTTATATCAGTATTTATTATAACATTTTATAAAGTACTGATTAATTAATAGGGTTGATTTTTATTAATCAAGTAGTAATTAATTAGACACAAATACATGAAATTTCGCGGAATTTAAGATTGCTTTCAGATGACTACAAAAATTTGATAGTGTGAAAATGAAATACAAAAGGCGTGTGTAATACTTTTTGTAACTACTGGTATTTTTATGGCTTCAAAAATTTTGAAAAAATTTTTATGGTTGTAGATATAGGGTTTTGGTAGTTGGTAGCATCAACCAAAGGTATTATACTAAATTTAACGTTAATTTCTTGCAACAGGGCTCGGTAAATTTTACAATAGCTCTTAATTGCCTTACTGGCGGTTTTATGGATACCCTTGAATAAATACAAGCTCTAACAGTTAGGTTTAATTCGTTCAATTTTCACCTTTTACGAGCACCTAGTATCCTAGCCTTTTGTAATTAGATTAGATTGGTTAACTAACATTAACAACCCAAGCAGAATTTCAATTTCCTCTCTGTTACAAATTTTTAGTTCATAGAAACAACTTTCTGAAAAGTGGTATATAAGTAACAAACAGTAAATGTTTTAGCTGTTTTTAACAGCAAAGGATTTTTTAAGAGTAAATAAGTCTACTTGCTACAGAAATAAAAATTGTTTCAACAGACTATAATATTCAACAAAAGTATCAAGCAATCGTTGGAAGCACTTTTATCAAATTACTTCAACAATTATTTACACTCACAGCCATAGATAGCGAAACACCTACTTAAGTAATAACAACTATACCAAACTTTAATATTCACATTAAATGAACTTATGATGAAACAATTATAAGATAAAACACACAGCCATAGAGACTGAAGCACCTACTTAAGTAGTAACAACTATACCAAATTTTAATATTCACATTACAGACAAATAATTCAATGAACTTATGATGAAACAATTATAAGGTAAAACACACAGTCATAGATTCTGAAGCATCTACTTAAGTAATAGCAACTATACCAAATTGTACACCCTTTAATATTCACATTGCATACAAATAATAAAATGAACTTATAATGAAACAATTATAAGATAAAACACACAGCCATAGATACTGAAGTACCTACTTAAGCAGTAACTATACCAAATTTTAATATTCACATTACAGACAAATAATTCAATGAACTTATGATGAAACAATTATAAGGTAAAACACACAGTCATAGATTCTGAAGCACCTACTTAAGTAATAGCAACTATACCAAATTGTACACCCTTTAATATTCACATTGCACACAAATAATAAAATGAACTTATGATGAAACAATTATAAGATAAAACACACAGTCATAGATACTGAAGCACCTACTTAAGTAGTAACAACTATACCAAATTTTAATATTCACATTACACACAAATAATTAAATGAACTTATGATGAAACAATTATAAGATAAAACACACAGTCATAGATACTGAAGCACCTACTTAAGTAGTAACAACTATACCAAATTTTAATATTCACATTACACACAAATAATTAAATGAACTTATGATGAAACAATTATAAGATAAAACACACAGTCATAGATACTGAAGCACCTACTTAAGTAGTAACCATACTAAATTTTAATATTCACATTACAGACAAATAATTCAATGAACTTATGATGAAACAATTATAAGATAAAACACACAGTCATAGATACTGAAGCACTTACTTAAGTAGTAACACACATTATAGACAAATAATAATATTCACATTACAGACAAATAATTGAATGAACTTATGATGAAACAATTATAAAATAAAATCAGTAGAATCATCCACTTTGTACAACGTATCACATCCTATGCAAACGCAACTCCTGTATATCCCAATACTAACGACGTGCATCAAATAAAATCACGAAAACTCTACATGCAAACATTTGCAGCATCCATTTGGACGTGGAAGGAAAAGTTCGAAAAACACACTTCATCAATCGGAACAAACAAGCGAAATCCAACCCAAACCAGCTTCCGTCACGCTCACATCTGGATATCGAGTACTTTTTCCGTGCACAGCTGACCGGTTAATCCGAATTTCCGCGTGCGAGCGTTCGCGAGGAGAGTTGCATTAAGCGAGACCATAAATCATGGTCGCCCAGAAGAATGGAGGGAAGTTGGAATCTGAGTGACGTCTAGTCAGAGAGCTCCTTGTCGTCGTTCCCGGTGTCCAAGTGTTCGCCGACGGTTAGGAAGAGGAGGGTTTACAGGGAACGCGGAGGGTTCCTTCGAGGACGTTGACGCGGGTCTCGCGGGGCATTTTTGCGGACGAAAGGTCCACCCTATCTGAAAGCCGACGTAACAGGAGATTCCGCTTTTCCACCGTCCATCCCATTTTATCCTTTGTCCTTCATTTTTCCCTGTTTTCTCCTTCCCACCCTCTATGCTCGCGTCCCTTATTTCGCGGCCTTGAATCGAGAACCTAATATCGCGCGACAGACATTCAAGCTGGTGGAGATAGCGAGCGTACGCCAGGAAATCTCTTTACGTTTGAGGAATCAAGAGAAAGAAAAAGATTTTTCAGGGTAAACGATTTGTAAGGTGGCGAGGATAAGGTGTGAGGTGAGCGTTAGAATATTCTATTGTTGTAGATTTTACATTTGAACGTTTGGAAACGTATTGCGTGGAAGATAGTTTGGGAACTCAGAAATTCTGGAATTTTGATGTTTTGGAATTGCGAAAATTTCAATACTCGATGGTTGAAAATTGAGAAAGTCTACGAATATGATGTTTCCAGACTTTCGAAGTTTGGAGATTTGGAGCTTGGAAATTCCAAACACTTGACAACTTGACTTGACTTGACAATTGGAAATTTCGAAATTTGAAATT
>JACXIM010000128.1:643882-686838 GCA_014737505.1 Bombus sibiricus | reverse complement strand
GGGGGGGGGGGGACTTCGGCAGTTCGATAATTTTTTTGGAGATTTGGAGCTTGGAAATTCCAAACACTTGACAACTTGACTTAACTTGACAATTGGAAATTTCGAAATTTGAAATTTTCACGGGGAGGAATTTCGGCAGTTGGAAAATTTGTTATCTAAAAAATTCGAGAATTTGATAGCTGATAAATTAAAAAATTTCCTCACTAGTCTGTTAAAAGAGTTATGGACTTGACAGTTTAAAATTAAAATTCCCCAGTTTTCTAAATTATCTTCGATTTACTTCGTAATTAATAATCTTCCAATTAACATCACACGGTACATGCATTTGTCGATAGATAACCGAGATAATCGATGGATTAAAATTCTTCCGATAATTTCAAAATATAGAAACCGTAAACTCGAGGAAGATCTAAAAGCAAAGTTCATTTCCATCGGTGGAAGTGTCTCTATCGGTAAAAATGATCTCGTTCAGACACGGCAAGGGCAACAATATTGAGGCTCGATAATACTTTCTGCGAGACGCGGGGGTGTAACGGAAGAAGACAATCATTTGTCAGGGTGAAGTGGACGCGAATGCGAACACGTTATCGCGGCTTTCTCCTGGTAATCTATCGCGTGTTCTTTAACAGAAAGAGATTTCTAGCGAAACGAAACTGACAATACGAATTCGTGTAGCATCAGCCAGGAAAGATTTCTGAAAGACGATGAATTTTTTACTGGGCGTGTCTCTTTAGTACATTTATCATATCTTGATACGACAAATAAATATCGAAAAAAACTGAAGCTTTTCTATCTTTATCCACAATTCTGTGAGGTATTTTTCAATAATATTTATTTATTTATTTTTGTATATCTTCGTTTAGTACGAAGATTATTTACAAATCAGAGCGATTTACAAACGATGCAATCTTACAGCTTGTTTATATCAGGTTGGAAACTAATTTAATAAAAGCTATTCACGCGGAAGGTTTGAGAGTGTGGGTGGCGTGTGATTTTAATTAAAAAAGTGGATGTTCGTCCTGGGACGACGGGGCAGAGTCGAGAGAGGGGGAAATATCTGTTTCGCCACACCGTTGCCAGGTCTCTCAATGTTTCAAATTAAAGCCAACAATAATTTGTAATAAGCAGCCACCATGAAGAGCTTCGAATTCTTCATTAAAATTTTTTCAGAAATAGGAAAATCCAGAAAACAGAAACAAAATACTGTACGTCCATTTTGCTTTCTCAAACAAACACGAAATCGAATATTCAAATTCGGTCACTCATAAACCGGGATCAGTTAGCATTGTTAGAATTATTAGAATCTCGAGATGCCTAGGATAAAAAAACGAGCGGTTCGTTTAACGGGCCACTCCATCCCCAACGAATTTATTTATCCATCCGGCAACCGGTTAAAGAGACAAACAGAAAGCGCGACACGTACGCGTGCGTTAAACGTTGCTGTTAAAAATAACTTCATCGAATAACCTCTATTTCTCAGCACGAGAAAAAGAAAAAAAAAGAAACGAAGAAATCTGTGACAGTACTAAAAGTGACAAAAAAGAGGTTAATTTTATCCATAGAAAGAGGCTTCGTTGATCGTTCGATTTTCGACAAGCATTCGAGGATCGTCGACATGGTGCTGCACTCTGTGCCACCGACAAATTCATTTATCCTAACCTCCTTGCAAAAAGGATAAATAAAAACCGCGATATATCTCGTACATATCTAACCACTCCCTGTTATTTACATATTCTTTACATATCTGGACAGACGTATATGCGATCCACGTAGCGGGACGCAAGTCTACGTTTCTATGTGCGTTTATGCACACATAGGAAATGTGTGTACAGCGTAGAGTATACAGATAGAAATGTAGATGTGAAGGTACACGAATACAGAAGAGGCAGGTTTCTGTAAGTAGCTAAGCAGAAAGTGTACATAGGTATAGGCGGAGACGAGGGGTTGGCAGGCAGTCCAAAGCATCGAAAGGGGGTTGGAACGTGGTGGCAGTTGGTGGAAAAAGGGGAAGGGGAAGTTGCGATTCCATCTGCCAGCCTGTCATTCTGATACTACGTAGAATGTCGGCTGTTGGCGGAGACGATCAATACATTGCAATCTATATAAAATGGCTGCAGTATCTGGAGCGTCGTGAATAAAACGCGGCTGTTCTATCTTGCTCTTTCCCCTCCCCTTCTCTTTCACTCTTCCTATCTCTCTTCATTTTGTCGTCATCGAAACGAAAACCTACATATCCGTACAGTGTCTTGGGAATCGAGCGATTTTTTTTTCTTTTTTTGCGAGCAAAAGAAGTTTCGAAAGAAGTGGAATCTGAAGATAATGTTCCTTTTTTTCTTGTATTTTCTTGTATTTAAATTCCGAGGGTTGCAACGGAAGGTGAATGGAAATCATATGGGATTGAGATTACGAACTTTGTTTAACCTTAGTTACGGATATTCAAAAGATAGCCTTAATGCAAGATAAGTAACGATTCATAGTTTTATTTATGAATGATAAATAATTTAACAAAGAATATAATAAATGTAGATGATAGTGATAGAAAGAGAAATGTATAATAAATGGTTTAATGAATTAAACGACTAAAATAGAGAGGAGATCTTTGAAGAAGAATTTTGGTAAGAACTGTACAGAGACGTAACCTTTCGATTACGTGCAAAGGGATGGCAGCATCTTTCTTCATGGATTTCTTGTTTGTGTAGATGCAAAAGAAACGAATTAAGAAAGAAAAATAATAGGTCATTCTGCTGGACAATTGTTAAAATAAAAAATGCAGAATATTTAAGATGAAATATGAAGTTTCCGCATTAACGCTTTTGTTACGAAAAGACGTAGAAAAAAGGAAACACACGATGTGAATCAACATCGTGGCTCCACCTCGGAGATCCTTGGAGATTTAATACCGTTCGAGAGGTCACCGATAGGTGGTGTCAGCCATGTTATTTGTCTGTTTTACTTGGTGATTTTGGACGAATAAAAAATTGATAGGATTGCATAAAAATATTTTCATCTCGTCTTTTAACTATCCCGAAGGACGATACAAAAATTATTTACTCTTTCTGTTTTTACTCTTTCTATTTAATCTTTTATTCAGGGAAAAATATTTCATTAGTCTAGTCAATTGAACTCGTCAATGATAAAAAAAGTAACAAATCTGTCAAATCAAACTACTTATACAAACAAATAAAATTACTTATACATGCACGCTTATTAAACTCTAGTATTTATACAACAATTATAGGAATGAAACTTTAATTAATCGATTACGCTAACAGCCGAATATTTTCAGGAAATTTAGAAGCGCTGCAATCAGTACGTGCCATCGATCAAACATTTACGCCATGATTAAGAGAAAAAACATGCAATTATAAACATCTATCAAACCGACTATCAAATACTAATATACAGCGATACACTTCATTTGATCCGAAACAAACTAATTACGGTATCGACAGTACATTACTAAGAACGCAAAACGTTCATTTCTCGAAAAATTCCAATTATTAAAATGATATTTTTACATTGCCACATAATCCATGTTGTAGTACTTACTTTGACAATGGAAAAAGTGCAAGGATCCATTCGACATTCACGTTGTTGCATTCACGTCTGGCGGCGACACCGAGCAATCTAAGGGCGATTCGCACGGTGCGACGGGAGCAACGACTCACGATTAACGGCGAGTTTGGTTGAGCCAAGAGAAAGCAAGGAAATCCACGGCCACGAAAGAAACGAGACTCGAGAGTCGATGGACCGACTGCACGGGGTCCAGGTCGAGGTAGAACTAACCCGGGTTTCGGGCAATAAAGGGGATCATTTTGAATCTGTGTGCTGAAATTTATGGTCCCCCACCAGCCTATGCCTGACTATAGGGCCGCGCAGTAAAGGACGGCTATTAATTTTACGTTTGTCGTGGCGAACGATTCCAGCTCCGAAGGACTTCTCTCTTCCACTGCCAAAAGATTTAACGTTCCAACAAATGTAAATTTAAGGATCGTTGCCGGGAAAAGTTCAACTGAAACTTAATATAATCATCGATGAATGAAATCATAAGGGTACTTTCATATGTGTATAAAGGGTGATCAAGTTCTAACTCCTTAACACCGGACAGATCAATCACAATGATTTATTAACAAACTGGTAAACGTATCCTTTCTATAAATACAACTATTCGCCCAATTTATCTAACCTTCTCTAAATAGATTTTTTTAAATAATTTAGATTTTTTAATAAATGCCATTCGAATTTGAAGAAACTAAATACAATATAATTTTTGTAACGAAACACACAGTTCCAATTAGAATAAACTTGTATGTTCCACTAGGACTCAGCGACCCCATAAAAATCCCACAACAATACAGCAGTCGTTCTAATAAAAAAATTTTTTTGTCATAGAAAATCCTTTGACGATTTAAAAAGAAGGTTTACTTCATAAAACCAAACGAATCACTTCTATAGTTTTAACAACCAATATTCCAATATTCTTATTTTCAATGCCAAATCCACGTGCCCGTACCATCAACGTGATGATCCACTGTTCTTCCAATTTCAAGCTTTCTTTAAACAATTCTTCCATTCGCAACAAACAAATTCGATTAACAAAGAAAACACCACTGAAGTCGTCGTAAACTTGTTGGAAACTAAAGGATACGCGGATTAGGACGCGCACGCGTGCATCACGACATATCACTGATCCTGGAGCACGCGGTCAAGGATCGAAATGACGGAGTCTGGATTGCAGGTGATGTTGGCTGGTCGCCGATCACCGAGGTTATGCTGCAGGGAAACGCAGAAGGGTAGTATCACGGGGAAATGATTTATGACTTTGGGGACCAGGTAGGGCGCCATTCAGCACCAGCTTCGTTCTCTTCTTCCATCGTCCTTCCTCTCGGCTTCCCCTTTTGCATTAGACGGCTTCTCTCGTGTCAATGCGTTTTCAGTTCGCCTATTTGCGCAATACGAGCAAGATCCGACGACTACAGCATCAACTTTACACGAGTTCGCGAACAAGTTACGCGATCACGCGGATCTTCCTTAGCGACGGATGAAGAATCGTCAGTGACGATTCGTTTCTTCGCTGTTACCTGAAAATTGGACACCTGGTCAACATCGGTTCGAATTGGTTTTGAATTTGTGGTACGTTACTTCTTGTTTCCTGTGGCTTTTAAATGAAGCAGCAGCTGAGTGTCCGAGCAAGACGAAGAGGTTTCAGGAAGTAGATTCTGAATTTATCGAGGTAAAGTTCGAAGACACATTCTATTGTCCTGTATCTTATGTAGAATCCATATATTGAGAAGAATTTTCACATTCTCGTTCATTGAATTGACATGTGTACAGTAGAACTTCGTTTATATGACTTTTATTTATCTGAACGAAATTTCAGTGAACGTTCGATTGCACCAACTATTGTTCATTAAATTCATTTATTTGTTTTGTTGATTAGATTCACATATATAAACTTCATCTATTGATAGATTGATAGGTTTGTCTACTGATAGGTTCATATAAACAGAGTGCTACTATAATTGTGGTAAACCTGAGCAGGCAAATTTTGTATATAAATTCTGAATCACAGTTGTCAAAAGAGTGCTTTCCCTAGCCAGAAATCAACAAAAAGGAACAGCCCACCATTCCATGGTAACATTTTTCACCAGCAACCATGACAAGCATCTCCATCCTTGCCAGCTTCCTTTATTTCCCAATATCTTTCCCCCTCTTTGTCAGCGTCACTCTTACCTCGATTTCTTTTTAGCCACGGTCACACTCGCGTTATTAGATCAACGAGATTTTATTAAAACCGCTGGTATGGCGCGCTGTTGCGGAAGGAGGAGCATTTCGTCGAGTTTGCTCGCTTATTGCATGCAAAGTGAAAAACTTGCTCATCGAGTTCACCATTATTACACGGTCTCGCGTGTGCGTAGCTTTCGTGATGATCCCCTCCACCTCATCCGCCCCTTTATTCCTCTTCGAACTTGTTCTTAGACGTACAGGACAGTCGGACGTCGCGCGTTACAAATTAAGTTACATAAATCCAGCGCGGCTACCCCTGCATTATGCATCGCGACCGCGATTCCCGAAGGCTAATTCCCTTGGCTCGCCAGGTAGAACAGCGTGCACATCTTCTTTTTGCCTTGTACGCCAAGCGGATTGGGATTCGAGCGGAATTGGCCGCGTTCGCGCCGCTGGAATTGCGTTTTTTGCTACTGACCAACAGCTCTTTGGGATATTCGGAGCTGGATACTGACAACCGGCAGCGCGGTTCCAGTGTCCATTTCGACGCGAAGAAACGCGTGTTTCACCTTTTTAGCGGCAGGTTTAATTGTCTGCAGCACGCGTGTAAATAAGAGTAAAGAGAGGAACCTGTTGGGGATTGGAAATTTATTTCAATTTCTTTTTCTTTCCTTGGAAAATGTCGTTTTAATTCTCACCTGACGAAGGCTGCGTGTCGTTATTTTAAGATTGATACGAGGATCGCAGGAAAAGACGTGATCAAGACATTTTTGTTAATTTTCTTACCACTTAATCTTACTTTGTAACCAAACAGGAATATTGGTACAGCTGAAATTTTGTAAAAGTCAAAAATAAAACTGTTAAAACAAAATATTAGGTTGCCCAAAAAGTGTCTTTCTTTTATAAACACGTCTTTTACAACAACGCATCTTTATACAAACAAGAAATCTAACCTGTCGAACGTTGTGATCTTTATTTTGATAGAACAAAATGGTTCATACGTAATTCGGTAAAATAATATAAAACGGAAAATGTTGTGCATCCATTATTTTCTTATAAAACGAAAGAAACTTTTCGGACGACCTAATACATTTTTTACAGTATTTTACAACAAAGTACTTTAACCTCCTTCGATATTTGAATATCACGATAAACAATATATTCAAAACGTAACACAAAAATATAGTGTAGTTATTTCTGTACTTAGAGGTAGCATCACAATAGCTATTAGTTTATTCCTCGGATAAATCTATCACACCGTTCTGAGCTGATAACCTTTATTGCACTTTCTTATATAGACTAGGGATAAAAACAAAAGAATATCTTAAACCTATCGATTAAATCTATCGATTGTAACTAGAACTATCTTCTAGTCACTATTTCTTGTAACTAGCGCATCTGTATATGGAGGGCAAGCGCGAACTCAATATTAAATAAATTTCAATAATACAGTTGATCCAGCTTCCGTCATCTGAAGGTAAATTAAATAACGCATGTGTATATAACATTTGAAACCACATTATTTACAATACCTTACTATATTTTACTACTTTTTCAACATCAAAACAAATTTACACGCTACATTCTTCAAAATTACGTCAAGCCGAACTGTGAAAACTTTCTTCGAGGCAGTTACGTTAAAGTCGACCCGAATATCAAGAAGTTGCGATTAAAAGGAGACGGAATCGTGGCTGGTGAATTGCTGGAGAAAATGGTATTCCAGGCTGGTACATCGACCGGCTACGATGCACTGGAATCGCCAAGGAAACGAAAAAAAGAGGCGGCGGGAAATGAGGGAAAAGACAGACGCGGTGTCAAGGTGGCGGGCAGCGGCAGGCAGCAGCAGCAGCAGCAGCTACCCCGAACGATCATCAATCATCAAGAGCGAGACAATCGAATAGCGCAGCCAACCGGCGAACAGCTGTCGCTTCGTTGAGCTCTAACCGTACACGTTACACGCTGCCAGCGTGTTTTCTGAAAAGTCCCGCAACGGGAAAATATCGTGTTCCGCGGCTTTCTTTCTCCTTGTTCATCGTCAGATATATTAATCACGATCTTTATCGAATCCCGAGACTATTCTGATATCATCGAGAAAGGATTGAATGAAGAACTGAAAGAAATATGGAACTCATAAAGGGTTGATTAAATAACGAGTTGTGGAGAAAATATCGTATGTAAAATGGAAGATAGATTGTCTAGTAGAAAATAAATATACTGGATGATATGAAATAAAAATCAGTAATGTGATATTATTGATAAAGAACGAGTTGACATATTAGGTTGGCAATTAAGTTGGCACTTAGTTGCCAACCCAACAAAAAAATATCGTATATAAAATATAAGACAGCTTGGCTATTCGAGAATAAAAATACAAGTGGGTACGAAGCAGAAATATAATTACTGTGATATTGTGAGAAAGAATTTATAGAGAAATGAAAGAAATATGCTTATAAGTTTGTAAGGAGTTGACTAAATAACGATTTAAAGAGAAACATCGTATGCAAAGTATAGGACAGTTTGACTATTGGAAAATAGAAATATTACTGCAGCAGAAATGTTTAGTCGATTTATCTAATAAAGGACGAGGAAATATTTCATAAGTGGGAGGAAGTGTCACGCACGGTCCGCATTTCAAGGAGGCCTCCGATCCTCTTCGCATCATATTGTAACGCTACCATCAGATTTCAGCGCCATCCCCGCGCGCTATATTGCCTGCTACGTTTCATAAATAACTCTCATATTACGAAAGAATACAATTTCAATATTACATCCGATGGATACGCCAATATTGCTCGGACCCATGATAGATAGACGAGCGTTATTGTCTTTAGAAAAACATAACCATTTATTTTAGAAATCTAGAATAATACTGAAATCGTGGAACGATATTTCGTCGCTAACATGGCGCGCCAGATAAATCTCCGCGCTCTGATCACGTTCGTAAAAATTGAACAAATTATTTTTTAAATTTTATTGCGCAATTTTTTCAATATTATCGAAATATTATTTGGCTCGTTTCCTCTCTTCTTTCGTTATTTATGAGGACGATTAAAGATTTTTCATTTGAAAGAGGCTTATTAAGGAATCCTTGCGAGATGGGATGAAAGCGCGGGAATTCCGAATGCAATTTTCATTCGAGGGACAAATGCTTACGAATGTTCGTGGAAAATTCGACGAAAAGGGGAAAGTGGAATGATAGGTGTCTGTGGGACAGAGCGAAAATATGAACGCGGGAACCAAAATTATATTAATAACGCCGTGCTTTCATCCCTCGAACTGACGCGGTGACGTCTCCGTCGCCTTTTAATTAAATTTTCGTGCGTTTTATACCGCTTGTCGCGATGTCACGCTGTTATTTTTCCTCCACTTCCAAAGAAACTTCTGAGATGGACGCTTAATGTGGATCCTTTGTCGCGTTTATTTTTTGCGACGAAGAGAAAAACGGAATTGCATTAACATTTCATTAATGTGTTTTTGGTGGCTGGTTCATCTAGGAACAATAGGGAAAACTAGGAAAAACTTGAAGTTTTCTATGAATCTAATGCTGGTAAGGTAGATTTCTTGGCTGGATCTTAAGTGGGCAAAGACCGGTTAGTACAAGATTGTCAATGGTAGGTGGCGTACAAGATACTTTTGTATCCTCTTAATTTCTTACGTCATTTTTGAAATAGTAATTCCTTGGAGTTTGCTCGATTTTAAGCAATTATAGTTATTTCAGAAAACTGTTAATCTTCCGAGTAACGTTACTCGATAGTGAAGTGATTTTATGATTAAACGTGATTAACACAGAGTTATAAATTTAATTCTCGGCATCTTTCTAATGATATACAAGATATTTCACAAAATTATAAATTTACCTCTCGACATTTCTGCTGTTATAGTACAAAATGTTAACCTCAAAGAAATTCTGATACAGACGAAGAACTATAAGCGACCAAACAAGACTCGTCTCCAAATTTGCCAAAACATCTCAACATATCCAGTATCGAGACATTTTTCACCCACTATAAACAAACTTTAAGAAACAGGAAAGGGAGAAAGACAAAGAAAAAATAAAATCACGAAGCTGAAAGCATATAATAAATCTTACAAGGGCTATCTCTTAAAGTTCATCCCTCGTTACATTCTTCCAAAACATTAAAGGGGAACGAAAATGAGCAAAAATTTGAAGAATCAATTGAAACATCTTTCAATGGTATTTAAATTTTTTGATTGTCCGAAAAAGAAGGAGAAGTTAAAAAGTGAACAAGTTACACCTCCAAGTTCCTTCCGCGTGTGTTCACATTTTTAACGTTAATACAGTTTGCAACGAAGAAGCGAGAGGGGTGTTGCTCCAAGATTGATATCTTCGTAACACGATTATCAGCGAAGGCGTAGACGTAGCCAGTCAAAAGTAGCAAGCAGAGACGGGAGGGTTGTCACCCTTGTCTCTCCCCGAGCAGCGTGAGAAGCCAGCCATCTTGAATGATGTATGGCGCCGGTTACGAGGTCGACTGAGCGGCCATCACTCAACGCTGAGCTCCACGGCTTTTGGGGACACACGTCCTCGGGACTCTCGTTCTGTCCGCTCTTCTCTGGTCTTCTGTCTGTCGATGTTCACGGTAACTGTGACTTTGTCTAACTCTTTGCCAAACTCATTCATTTTTTGTCCCCCGCTTCCGTTTCTTTTTTTCCTTTCTTTTCCTTGATCAATCGATATCGTATTTGGTTGGCAACTATGTGATTGCGGATATTGTCATTAGGTGATAATGACAAAATCCGCAATCACTTAGTTGCCAACCTAATATTTCGTGTAGACGATTGAAAGAACGTTCGTTTTGAAATGAGGAAAATTGAATAATATATTTGACGAAGATTATAGTTAAAGTGGAGATGTCCATATATTTATGGAAAATTTAGCGTGTTGTCTGCGAAGTTTCAAAAAGTCCTTACGGGCTGCGCAGGTAAAATGTTTCTATTATTAATTTTACGATAAAAGTAAACCAAAACGAAGAAGGATTACATGTTCATTCGATAAAAAATTAACAATTTATTGTTGAAAAGGGTACTGTTATTAAAAACTTAAAAATTGCTAAAAAATAATAAAATTCATAAATAAGAAGCATTAAAGAAAAATAATTTAAGAAATTAAATTGATTTCACTGTGGTATTTTTGAAAGTAAGGTACCGTACCACAGAAAGTAGCACTTTGCAGGTTGAGTACTAGCAACGTGACGTGGATTTTGTTTTGATGGTGTAGCTGGTATAAAACACAAAACAATTCGAGGAATAGCCAATATACGTATTAAATAATCAAACTTTTTCTTATAAAACAAACAATAAGTTTACTGGAAGTATAAAGGAAGCATAACACTAGAAGTCACTTATATTACTTTTTTACGAAAATTTAGACTTTTTATAGTAAATGCTAATCTTTTATTTCACACGACGAGTATACACGTTAACCGCACCGATGTAAAGTTTTGGATTGACGTATACACACGTCGAACGTAGTTAACATGGTTAAATAACTAGAAATGTATAGAACGTACGTAATATGTGTGAATATACAAAACATGTAAAGTATCTGGTTTGTAATATTTGGAATATGAAATCTGTATTTACATTCCATTTCTTTAGTTGCATTCTTGGAAATCAGACTTTACATAAACATAAGTTTAGTTATAATATATCTAGATATTAACGTTCAATCTCAAAATAACTTTGTGTGTTTCAATTTTGAAAGGAAGCCTCCAATAATAATCAAGTCCATTCTGTAAAAGTTTGTTGAAAATTGTGGATCTTAATCGTCGAAATAAATATACAGGAACACTTAGATTACACTTAGAATTGATATCAAAATAGTTTCAGATTTATTTAATATGTGATTGACAAGATCTTCGTCGATATACATTTGCACGCGTCTCAGCACTCTCTTCGTCCCACCATCTTCTATACCGCGCTACCAACGGAACAGTTGCATTCATCTGTTTTACCAGACGCTGTGCACGTACATACTTCACGCACTGATACTCATATATGTATGTCACTACAGGCGGCTAATCTAACCTAATACACAAAATTATACAAATCTCAATAAAGTTACTATTTTTTTTTTCAGGTACGATTGTTAATAAGTGTGTAATACCATTGAAATTGAAAATTGCACGAGTTTAGAATATGTGTGAAATATTCGTTCTGGATGTTTTGCAAAAATAACGTAGATTTGTTTGTACATAAGTTTATGGCATCGCCATTTATTAAGTGACCATTACCTATTCTAACATAGATTATTATCTTTCTTTGGAAGCATACACAATTGTATCATCATACCGTTCGTCCCTTCGTTTTATGCATCCTTTACCTGACACTAATTAACTCATTGAAATTACAACTGTGCCTATGTCGAAACCCTGTTTATCCCCAATTTTCTTTTTTGCTTAGCTTTTGTATTTACAACTTTTTGTACCTTCGTCATAGCATGTCTAGTTTATGGAAGTTTTGTTCGCATTTACATCTACATTTGAAAGGTCACGTAGGCAATTTTCGAGGAACAGACACGTTAATATATTTTCATTTTCGACTATTAAGTCGATTCGAATTCCACACAATTACTCAATTCTAATTAATATAAATATTGTAATCAAAATTATATTGCTTCTCAGATAAGTATAAGTATTGTTTTGAATGACTTTAATATTATTATTTACACGTCATTGTAGCATTTCAAATGTGACACTTAAAAACTTGCAAGTCGAAGTATTAGGTTGTCTGAAAAGTTTCCTTCGTTTTATAAGGAAATAATAAAATGCACAATGTTTTTTGTTTTATATTAGTTTATTGAATTATGCACGAACATAATAATAGAAATAGAATGAAATGGATCATACCTAATTCAGTAAAATAATATAAAACAGAAATTGTTCTTCATCTATTATCACTATTATCATCTATTATCATGAGAATAAATTGGAGTTGCTGGTCGATATTTACAATTAAAAGTCAGAGCGTTAAGGGTTAAGGATTTGACTATAATTTCATAACGATTCAACCATACTTTGTCCAATATATTTCATATAATTGCTAAGCCGTGTTCGTCAATTTTGACAAAACTCGAGATGTATGTCGAGTAACCATCACTTGTTGTAACAATGCCATTGAAAAAACCATTCGAAGCAAGTTCGACACGGCTGGAAATTGGGAAATAGAAGAAGCGGAAGAAGAGAAAGTAGCGAATCGAACAGGACGGGACGTAGAAATTGATGGGCATTTGCGAGAGCGAGTACGATGGCCGCGTTGTAGCTTGGCATATTCGTGTATGCGTAACGAAAAACGGTCACCGTTTCCATATGACGGGCCGTCAATGACAGTAGCCTGTAATCAATAACCGCATCAAGCTTACACACATTGCTCCACACGTTCCTCCCAGAACCCAGGACCATTCTACGTCCCCCTCCTCCCATCTTCTTTCGTTTCGTTCCCCTATCGGTGTATTTAATATGCAATAGCCCATTTACCCCATTGAATACCCCGCCAGATCCACTCGAGGGACGCCTTGCGACCCACATTTCTCCGATCCTACGCCTCCACCCTCCTCTCACCTAAACTCGTACGAACTTCCGTCTAAGATTGCTACTCCGCGGAAGAAATTAGGGACAGAACGTATGAAACAACTTGTGATCACTTTGTTACATTAATTGGGGTATGAAGAACGTTCAAGTTGGGTGAATTTGAATTTTATTAACACTTTGACTGCCACGTGGGTCATATATGGCCACTGTTTCTCCTGTGACGCCACGGTGGTCATTGGTGACCGGAGCGCTTCAGCTTCTTACAATTGTAAAAATTCAATGAAAATTGACAGTTTGGGCATTTTGAATATAACCGGTAAATAGAAGATACTTTGAAATAAAAAGTGCCCCGTTGAACAATTAAACGTTTTTATTAGAACAACAATAAAAAAAAAATGAGGAAAAATCTTGCATCTAACAGTGCACTGTGTTTGCATCCATATCTTTGAGGGGTAATCTAGGAATATTATTATAAACATACCTTAGAAAATAATTGTGAATGCTGCTTTATAATCATATAATTGAGGTTAGAAGTGTGAACATACCTTGCTGTTATATATAGAATGAGCAAATACTGTTTACTAATATCTTCTACACGTTTCAACGATATATTCTGCGCATTTTGCTTACAACGAAGCAACGAATGCGAATGATTTGTTGAAATAAACGAAGCCTTGTTATAATATGTCGCTATCAACTGTTAGCAAGGCGCCACGGTGTCACCCGTTGTCTTACATCGTCAATTTATTATTATTTTGCCATTACATGCTTTGAATAATAAAAATACTCCCGTGGCGTCCTCAGCGAAACATGTGATTTCCGCGTGGCAGTCAAAGTGTTAAATTAAACGATGCAACTCTACTCTTCTCTTGTCTGATCTCTCTGTATGAACTTCGACGCCTAAGATTCCTAACCACAGAGAAATTACAGATAGAACTTGTGATCGTCTTGTACGATTAATTACCGTATGAATTGATGGTTAGGTTGGCGAAATGGAATTCTGGAAAGTGACATAGTCGTCGCTGAATGGGTACCTTTGAATATACATTTATTTGGAAAAGTTTGAGAATTACAGAAATGCTACTATACTAATTATTCAAATACCTTCAAGTCCCTCTCAGTATATTTATTTGTATTGCGATGATCACACGTACCTGAAGATTATAAATATAACAGTAAACAGTAATTTAAACTATTGTTTTTCCAACCATTCAGGTACCTTCGATATCCCAACGGTATGGAAGATACCAATGCCAAACCAACCTTTCACGAGGAAACACTGGCTAAACTGAATTATACAAGCCATTGCAATTAATTAGCCTTAATAAGAATTATAGGAAGAATCGCAATTATAAGAGACGTTAGCTGTACCGACCAAGGGTGTAAGTTTCTTCCTGCTCCCTGCAGCAAAAGAAGAAAGAAAAGAAAAAAGAAACAGAAGATATCGCTTGATTCCAGCGGGAGAGAGGGGCTTGATTCCACGGGCAACGTTGGCAGGCAGTTTGTGGATAACCGAAAGAGGAGCAGCGCCACTGGTGCGACTACAGGCAGGCAAAATGCTCGCAACGGAAATGGAAGCCAGAAGCGTGAAGAAGAGAACGAGAAAGAAGGAGGATGAGTCCAGTCGCCGGTGGCGTGGAAGAAAACAGAGTCACGAGATGCTAGAGCTGTCCTCCAGATGGGGGTGAATCGGAGGAACGGGGTAGTCGGTGCTGGATAAAACCGGAAAATTGTGGGTGGTGGGTGTGGAGCGAGGAGCCGTGGAACCGATGGACAAAACGAGGCTGGAACGGCTCTTACAGTGAAACAGAGATAGAAAGAAGGGAAAGATGGGTACAAGAAGAGGGGTGAATCGCTCTAGAACGGAAAAGGGGAGGTTGGACGGCGATGCCGCTGGAAGAGGGTGAGAGGAGGATCGAGAGGGGTGCCGGCACGCGGATCCTCCCGGAGCACCGCGCAATCCCGGGGGCCGCTTTAAATGAGTCAGCGTTTTTATGCCTCGCGATGTTGTCAAAGCGCAAACAGCACCCGATAATATATCATCCGTTGAGCAAGCAACCCCCTTCAACCCTCGAGACACGGCCCCTTCTATGCGCCGCGAAAGCGGTTCACGGGTCTAGAACTCGATGGAAGCAGAGTCCTGCAAAGGACTGTTATGTTTGTACAACCTGTAATAATGAAGTTTGATAAGGGTTACACAGGGGATGAGC
The DNA here is from genome assembly GCA_014737505.1 of Bombus sibiricus. NCBI lineage: Eukaryota > Metazoa > Arthropoda > Insecta > Hymenoptera > Apidae > Bombus > Bombus sibiricus. The sequence goes on along the minus strand of JACXIM010000128.1, from coordinate 671,351 downwards.
GCGCCAAGTGCAACCAGGTGACTGTGATACGCGAATCTGCCGCGGATGAAATACGACGGCACCGCTGGTGGTTGAATGGTTGACGTGATAATATGCGACCTCGAGTCACACAGCGGTAAGAGAGTTGTGATTAAGAGAACATTTTTTATGGAATATCTAAATGAATTAAATAATTTTGTGGAACTATGAAACCGGTTAAAATACAGAGTTCTGCATTTTCCTGTCTTTTACACTTCTTAAAAATATACATATGCTATTGATAAAATTAATATCTTTAAAAGAGAAACATGGTTATACTTGCCTGTATCAATTTCATTATAATCATTTATGTGTACTATTGTATATATATTTATTGTAATATGTTGAGGTTGACTGATGGAGGAACCAGTGGATGCATTTGTAATAGAAAAATATATTGAAATAAGTATAAGTACAGGTATAGTGTATGAGGTCAAAATCAAATAAACTGTTATTTATTAATTTAATACATGATATTGTTGAGGTTGATTGATAGAGGAGCCAGTGGATGCATTTGTAATAGAAAAATATATTGAAATAAGTATAAGTACAGGTATAGTGTATGAGGTCAAAATCAAATAAACTGTTATCATTATTTATTAATTTAATACATGATATTGTTGAGGTTGATTGATAGAGGAGCCAGTGGATGCATTTGTAATAGAAAAATATAGTGAAATAAGTACAAGTATAGACATAGTGCATGAGGTCAAAATCAAGTAAATTGTTATCATTATTTATTAATTTAATACATGATATTGTTGAGGTTGATTGATAGAGGAACCAGTGGATGCATTTGCAATAGAAAAATATATTGAAATAAGTATAAGTACAGGTATAGTGTATGCTGATCCAGATCCTCACTCTTTCAGTGTTACAATACAATAAGAACATGATAGGGAGCACGTTCATCTATAGCACAGGACATTACCAAAAAAGTTAACCTTGTAGCTTTAGCTAAAGACTACAAGAAACATAAATAGAAAACTGTTTATCAGTTCCTTTGTTCCTAGACTTTGCAAGCCAAAACATAATGTATATTCAAGGGTACAATAATATCCATCTCTCTTTATTTAGAATATTTCTGCGAAATAGCGGTCTCCAGGACACGAATATACATAAATAAAGATGTAGAGTTTTTCTTGAAGTAGTTGCTTCAACATAATACATTACACTGGTCACTGGTGACCAATATTTTCTAGGATGGTTAAAATAAGATAAATTTCATGGAATAAACAGTACTTAATAATGTGAACGTTTGTTTAGATAATATTGTTAGAAAAAAGCGCGCAAATACAATGTATTTTGAAAAAAGTAAACGTTATGGTGTAGTATACTTGAATCTATTGCAGGTTACAGGGCAAAATATATCAAACTTTTGTGACTTGTTAAAGAATAATTACATGCAGTCAAATAAATGAGATATTGCTGCAATTAACACATTCCAGCAGAAGACTGGAAAAAGATTAAAATTAAAGTTGAAGTTAAAGCTAAACTTCAAGTTAAAAGTTAAGGTTAGAAAACAGAAAAATTATTCCAATGCAGTTGGTATAAAGACTTGTGAATGTCACCCTGATTCATTTAATTCTGTCTATTAATCACCTTGAGAAGAATTGTTATGCCTACAATGGATTCCACATTATGATTTATTTTTCCTTTTAATTCCTGAGAAAGATGCATCACACTAACTGGATTATTGTTTTACAACAGGACCTTTTGACTTCTTACTTCTTTGTAATTCTCCTTATTATTAGCAGACATGGAGATGGAAATTACCATTTCTATTGTCCCTTACAGTTTAGGGTCACCGATCTCATCATTAACGCGTTACAACCGAAATGATAACAAAACTAGGTTTTGAAAGGTGTATATCTATAGATGAAATAACCTGATAGCCTTAGCCTGCTTAGATCTTAGCGATTGAAGAAAGCTAGAAACTACGATGTCTGATTACGATAGCGATAAATTTTGTGAATGACCTTGGAATTGCCTGTCTGCCATTTTGACCTGCGAATATTAGCGATAATAGTGAAAATTTATCTCTTGTCCACTTCCTGTCTGCTTAATAAACAATTTCCCTGTAAACCGACTGATTGACCATCAAGTACCAAAGTAATCTTTCAAATCTTCCACAAACAATGTTTCAGTGTCTTATAAAAATGTGTTTCTCTTTTATTATAGGTCGTAACGGTTGATTTCTCAATAAATTTCTAAAAGGGTTTCACCTAAAAAGGTTAGCACTATGGCGATTTTCAAAAATAATAAAATAAAATAAAATAACGAAGAGTTGAGAATGCACGACCGAGAAAATAATATTTCGCTGACATTGAAATTTCTTGCATTTTGGATATTTGATATAAAAGAACGCGTACTTTTAACTTTTTGGAAGTAATATTATAAATAAATATATTACCTGCGATAATGTTTAAGATATGATATTTATAATATTAAATTCAATTAACAAAATATTTATTATGTTCATAGAAAAATTTGAATTATTTGGAAGACATAAAGATAGAAATAGTAAATGAATTAAGAAAAAAAGTATGTGTAGATGAATACATATGAAAATATGTGTATGTATATGTCATGAACATTCATCATTTTTGTATTATGAGAATTTTTTATTGTTGAAATAAAATTGGTATCCCGTTGGTACAAGTACAAAGAGGTTTGTCGAAGAATTTACGCGAAGGAATCGTCTACGGTGTCTTCTCGTTGACGGCGTCGAGTCAGTTCCATTAAAACACGATACAAGTTGGCCGTGAAGAGCGACAGCCCACTGATTTTGTATTCAGCCAACTTCCGTTATAAAATTGCCAACTTTTTTGCGCGACGCTGAGACACGGGACAAGAAAGAGGCGAGAGGCGGGAAAGAAAAATGGTCGCGAGCGGACAGCAAAAATTCTACGAATGCAAAACTTTCGGTTCCGTGAACACGTTTCTTCCGATAGAGATGCAATGAAAAGAAATTAGAAAAAAATAAGAGTGTAAAAAAATAGCATTAAAAGTAAGAAAATTTATGAATTTAAATCTCTTTTTACGTTAAACTGTAACAATATAAGATATCCGATTTTTATTTTTAGATATCCGACAGATATTTTTATATACGTAAAAATTAAAATTTTAGGTTATCCGGAAAGTTTCTTTCGTTTCATAATGTGATAATAGATGATCAACAATTTCTCTTTTATATTATTTTATTGAATTTGGTGTAATCCATTTCGTTCTATTTCTATTATTACGTTCGTGCATAATTCAATAAAATAACATAAAAGAAAAAAAATTGTGCGTCTATTATTTCCTTATAGAACGAAAGAGACTTTCCGGATAACCTAAAATATCAATCTTTCGTCACGTGTTAAAGGATAATTATATGCAGTCAAATAAATGAGATATCGCTGCAGTTAACACATTCCAGCAGAAGACTGGAAAAAGATTAAAATTAAAGTTGAAGTTAAAGCTAAACTTTAAGTTAAAAGTTAAGGTTAGAAAAGAGAAAGATTATTCCAATGCAGTTGGTATAAAGACTTTAGAACATAGAATTGCCTTGGTGAATGTTACTCTGATTTGTTTAATTCTGTTTATTAGTCACATTAAGAAGAATTTCAAAGTTTACAATAGAATCCATTATGATTTATTTTTCCTTCTAATCTCTGAAAAAGATGTAACACACTAACTTTTTGGACAACCTAATATTAAGATCATCTGTGAAAAAGAAAATAATAAGTATGCAACAAGATGATCTACAGAGGGTTAGCAATATTTGTTGCAAAATAAACAGGTAAAAAATTGGTAGAGCAAAAATTTCATACACATTCTCCCTTACATTGTCAACATTAACCTTTTCACAGTATCTGTCTTCCAGGATGCAGATTTAAAACCATCGACCAAACCATCAAATATGGTGCTACATGTTTCAAATTTTACACGTCACCATGCGCAACCCTATTATTGATATTATTCATGTCATTCATTATTTGTATTATTCATATAATATCAATTATTATTCATATTTCTATGGAAAGTTTAAAACATATACTCTTTGCATATGGTTGTCCATAAATTCTCCATAAGCGAATGGAATAAAAAAAAATCATTTCTATTAAACTCTTCGTTTTATTGCAGTGTGAAAGAATTAATTTCAAGAATTTGCTACGCGCTATAGATCTACATAAACATGGAGCAGTAAGAGTTTTCGAAGCTTCCTTAAAAGATGTCCTGAAAGTTAGAAAACTTGGGAAAGTCGATCGAAGGATGACAGAACGGTAAGAATCTGGAAAAGGGAGGAAGAACGAGAAGATAGTCGGAGGAAGACGAGAAAGGGGATGGAAGATGGACGGAACGAGGGTGACTATGACGCGAGACGTCAACCGAGCTGACGGGGTAGCTTTTCCCGCGCGATACCAACCGGCGACGACGAGGACGGAGGGAAAGTCAGAATAACTTGGTAAACTTTAACCTCCAGAGTATAAAAGTGGGATGCCTTCTTTTCTATCTGCTCGCGAGGATCTTGGTATCCGGTCTCCACGTTTACGGCTCGCTTCGATCTCCCCATCGCCTCGTCGATAAAAACGCGTCATATCCGTGACTGCTTCTTGCGTTCGACCTCGAGTCCTCGCAAACAATCGGTTCCTCCGCGTCTACCAAAACGTGAAAGCTACTCTTTTCTGCTCGAATCTCTTCGTTAAGGCAGATCACCAGGGAATTGTTATTTTTCCTTGTTTAAAAAATCTATCCACCGTTTCAAAATGATTAGGAACATCTTGCTTATGTGTTTTTAATGATTGCAAAACAATATCTATAGATTCGAGGTTAAATAAGTTGTCTTCTTTAATCATACATTGGCTGATGAATCATTGCAATGGGTATATTTTTCTCTTCTTCTAATTTGCAAAACAAACATTTATATTCCCCGAGTTATAATCACCATAATCATCCTTGCAATGTATCCAAATCATCCATCAACCTGTATCTATTCTATTGGCTTGAAAACTAAGTGGCTAAGTTGTCATTAAGTGGTATTGACAAAACACGCAATCACTTAGTTGTCATTAAGTGGTATTGACAAAACACGCAATCACTTAGTTGTCAAGCCAATAAAACCCAATAGAATAGATGCAGGTACCACTTAATGATAAAATCCGCAATCACTTAGTTTCCAAGCCAATAAAACTTTCTCGCTATTCGAACCATCGATTCAACCACTCACCATACTAACCTCCCATCTCTACTCTTAGTTCCCCGAATTACAATCTCAATCACGAGCATAATTCCAGTGCACGAAATACCCCGGGCATATCCTAGGGAGCAACGAAGCACCGTGTAACTTGTCCAGGCGATAGAACGAGAGGGTGGAACAGGAAGAGGGGGATGAAGAGTTCGGTGTTAGAATACGACCAGATAGCAGGGAAGGAGCGCGTGCATAGGTATAGAGAAACGGGTGTATAAGGCGACGAAGCCGCGGCACAGCGAAGGAGCACAGGAAGAAGGATGAAGAGGGTGGCGAAGAGAGAAAGAGAGAGACACGAGGGTTGGTCGAGCACTGGCAGGGCTGAGCTTTCCCAACCCTTAGCAACGCTCTCGCGACGCGCTATCCTGCGGATAACATCAGCAGCTTCAGACCAGGAAATGAAAATCGCGCCGACACTGTTTAATTTAGATAAAAGCATATGTTACACGACGAGCCGCACAGAAAGGGGCTGAGTGGTTGCTCTGACCAGGCACATCTTTCGACGAGGTGCTTTGTGGCTTACCGTGAACAGAATTCTTTTGCTCTGCTGTTGGAATGATTCTAGGAAGTTCTGTGTTACTGTGTGTTATGAACGTACTGTAAAATACATTATACAAGAATGGATTATTTGTTATTTATCATTCACTGATTAATTATTGAATGGCAAGTAATTGACTAACACCTAATTAATCGTCGATGTTCAGCAATAAAACTGTATTAGAATATGAACAGGAAAAATGTTGGCAGAAGTTCTGGCAAGAATTCTTATAAAGCAAACTTTAGCAATATATTAGTGTACATAACCTTTACCAATAATAAATCCATTCAATGAATTAAATCCAATGAAAATGATTTTATGATTAAATGATGAATTTATGTGAACTTCCTCTCTATAGTCCTCCGTAAATCTCTATAATCTCATTTATGTTCCTCTTGATGTAGACATCATACGATCGCCAGTTGGATAGCAACGATTGAATATTTGAACAGAACTATACTGTTACTAAATTGTCTTAGTTCGTAGTTATAAAATTAAGCTGTTTTAAATTTACATGTTCTTAAAAACCAGAAATTCGAACGGAACGTGGCAGAATTGGAATAAAGCAGATGGTAATTCGGTTGTAATTACTTTTCTATACCAGAGATAATCCTTTGATGCGGTAGCTCTGACCCCCATTTCGCGGCGACTCATACCACGCGAGCATTCTTCGTATCCTGGTTTCCCCCATTTTCGTCGCCCCGACTAGCCTTGGCTGAAGGCAATCCACCGTCAGACCCTGTCAAACTTCTAGATTACATTATACAAAAGCAGAGGCACGACTCGTCGATCTGGAAATCCGACCGCCGGGAATATTCGCCGTCATTTGGGAGCAACCCTCTGGCCGAAATTGCCGCTGATTTAATATTTATCGAGGGACGTATTTACTCCGAATTTTATTGTTTTTCAATTGTCAAATAAGTAACTTTTTAGAGCGGTAGTTGAGAGCAATGGAATTCGCCTAATTTTTCAATATTTTTCTTCAAGTGATTTGATATGCGTATTTATGTATCAGGTTGTCCGAAAAGTGTCCTTCTTTTACAGACACGTCTTTTACAACGATGTTTCTTTATACAAACATGAAACCTAATCTGTCGAACGATGTGATGTTTATTTTGGTAGAACTATTGAGATATGTATAACTTTATGTCCTAGACTAGGTTAACTGCGTAGTAGCGATACTTGTATGTGAATATCAGTGTGTGGAAGTATGTGTGTTCGCGACGTCTCGAAAAGNAAAGGAATGTAAACTGTTCAGTTAACAGTCTGGCATGGAAGAAGGTATGACGCGTTCAAGTGTGTATCGATGAATATCTTTGAAATCGTTTATCAAGTAAATATATAACTATTCTAATATAAATTCTAAGTGTAAATTTAGTGTTTCTATACCATTATTTCGGCTATTAAAATCCAAAATTCTCAACAAGAACAAAATGAATCATACGTAATTCGATGAAATAATATAAAACGAAAAATGTTGTGCGTCCATTATTTCCTTATAAAACGAAAGAAACTTTTCGGACGTCTTAATATTCGAAGAGTAGTAAGACTAAAAGTATTTTTTTTTTTAATGGAGATTATATTATTTAGATTCTAAGAGATTTCGTTATGAATTTTCAAGTCATTATAAGAATATATACTAAAGTATTTTAATATATTTGTTGCATTCACATATACGTTACACCACGTCATTGATTATGTAACAATAAGTAACATCGTGCTACTAACACAACCAGTGCATTTTTAGTTTTCGTGTGTTTCAAGATATCCCATTGGGCAATTGAACAAAACAGTGGAGAAGAATCGTTAGAATAATCATCGTTGCTCAAAGTAAAGGCATTTCTCGTGAAGAAAATGTGCAGTTCCAGGGGTGAGACAGGTAAATACAGATGTATTTTATTAGCATCGAATGTATTAATATTTAGAATAGTTTTTACAGACTAGAGATCCTTTTCCATCGAACTCTTCATTTGCTCTGATGTATTAGGTTATCCGGAAAGTGTCTTTCTTTCGCAAACAGCAGTGCACCTTGGTACAAACGTGAAACCAAGTCTGTGAAATGTGTTTATCTCAACATAACAAAATGAATCGTACGAAATTCGACAAAATAATATAAAAGAAAGAACATTGTGCGTCTATTATTTCCTCATAAAAGGAAAGAAACTTTTCGGATAACCTAATAATTTGATTCCTAACATTTGCATAAAAGCAATTAAAATAAAGAAAATTATATGAAAAATATATAACGCAAAGAGAAAAGTAGACTCGCCTCACTGTTGTACGAAAAATCTATCAAGTTCCTATGAATGTATCGTTGAAAATCTGTCTAACTCATATGCAAAATTACAAATTAGTCATTTGGATTACATTACTGTTAGTGAAATTATATTGCAATTTAAGGGAGAAGTGATACGAGGCTGAGAGACTATTTCTTCATTGATAATAACGTTTTCTGATTATTTAAAATTATGAAACATTATACACATGCAAGCTTACATGGCGTCAGTGGTATGCTCAATGGAAAGGAACATTTCTCTATCATCAGCGTCGTAAAAGGTTACTGCCTGGGATAATTGGTATCGGTTCATCTTCCATGTCATATTTCATGAATACCTGTGCACAATTATCTAATGGAAACAAAGCTTGATAAGTATCAGTCATATAATTATCAACCTTAACGCACTCTTCGTCTCACTTGTCATTAAGCACTAGCAAAATGAAACGTACAAGCGGTGCACTTGATCTTTTGAGCAGCCATCGATAGCTTAAGTACCTTGCGATAAGTATTTCGTAAACATAAACGTAGTATGCACGAAGAAATACCTTGCAGGAATTGTTCTCAACACGATATGAAAATTAACTAAATATATTCGAGTTTTCGTTAAAGATAGTTTGTCATAAAAGAATATTACAATTTAAGCAACACCCGGTATATGAACACGTCAACAAGACAGGCATAATATTGCCTAAAATTAGGTCAAATTTCGTAAACATAAATGTAGTATTGACGAAGAAATACCTTGCAGGAATTGTTTTTAACACGATATGAAAATTAACTAAATATATTCGAGTTTTCATTAAAGATAGTTTGTCATAAAAGAATATTACAATTTAAGCAACACCCGGTATATGAACACGTCAACAAGACAGGCATAATATTGCCTAAAATTAGGTCAAATTTCGTAAACATAAATGTAGTATTGACGAAGAAATACCTTGCAGGAATTGTTTTCAACACGATATGAAAATTAACTAAATAATTAAAGGTAGTTTTTCATAAAAGAATATTATTGGTATTAAGAAATTGTTAATCTCAATTTTTGTATGCGGATCATTCACCTAATAATGTATTATTTTCTTCTATGCAAATATTGAAATTTAAAAATACTTGTCCTTTATGAGAATATCTACCTGCATGCCAATATGACTTCTAATAATCGGTCACTTTTATTACCTCAATTCTAACTAATATACCACTACTTGCAAAAAACCATTTGAAAATAATATTTTCGGAAGATACATCGTAATTAAACAACAGATACCTTTGTATTTATAAAAAAATTTGAAGATACAAAAATCCACGTATCGTACGAAATATGCAAAAATATATAAAATATCGAAAACGTATTCGTTATAGTATCACGCGAATAAGGCAAATTTCTACGTAGGTGCTAATTTTTGAATCATGTTCAGAAAAGCATAAATATGTGTAACTTCCACGGTATATCCGTAACGATTAATTTGCATAAAATTCCGCAATCTACTCATTGCTTAAAATCAACCGATATTTTCATTCACGTTACAAAGTAAAAAAATATCAAAGTTGAACACTGAGGAATCTTCAGGTGACGATCGATCGATCGATCGATCGATCACAAGCTCGACGCTAGGTTGCGCGCGGGACAGAAGTGGGCCAATATTAGCCTACATTTCACCGTAAATCGAGACTGGCGTAATCGCAGACCGATCGACACGAAGGATTTTCCATACTAATCTGCGCCGTGGAGGGGAAGTTAAAACGCCATAAATTACCGGGACGGTCTACGACGACTGCCAGGGCAGACAAGCGCGATCCAACGAGGGATTAGAGCGCCGTCTTGATAAGGCGTTTACGTCCTTCGTGGCTCTTACGTGGAACGACAACGACGATGAGCCTTTAACGTCCTCGACGAAAAGCCTTTTGACTTTTCCAGTCGCGTTTATCCCAGCCTCCGATTCGTCGATGCAACTGAATGGAAAATTCCACTGTTTCGGATTAACCAGAGTTGCGTAAAATCCAACTGCTTTCCAGCTAATCCTTCGAAAAGTCAGCTTTCTTAAATGTGAAAATCGCCTGCCATTTGTAGTTGAATTTCCGCATCGATTTCGTACGAATCAACGTGCTTTCGTGGTTTATGAAAAGGATTTGAGGAAAGTGGATATAAAAGGGCAAAAGTACTGCTTTAGTAATCATCGGTTGCTCTAATTTTAGACAATATTATGCCTGTCTTGTTCACGTATTCATATACCGGGTCTTGCTTAAATTCAGCATAAAACTAACCTATAAAGTATCTGTGAGAATACCTTGAAAATAATTTCAAGCCCATAAATTCAGTTTTGCGTGTCAATATTTATTTCTTATATTATGTATATGATGTTTTAAGCGACATCAAGACGAATTGAAGATAACTTTGCAATGATGTCGTATGTAGCGTTATTAACTTTTCAAAATCTTCAGTAGCAATAGAAATAATTTAACACTTTGAAATCATATATTTCGCTGAAGACGCCACGGGAGTATTTTTATCATTCAAAGCATATAATGGCAAAATAATAATAAATTGATGATGTAAGACAACATTCTTCCCCAATGGAGCGTTTATCTTATTGGTGGTCACCAATGAGCACCGTAGCGTCACAGGCGAAACAGTGGCCATATATGACCCACGTGACAATCAAAGTGTTAAATGGTTCAATGTGAGCAGAATATCCGGTAAAATAGAATATTATCAAGTGATGAAATGAATTTTTAGAAACTAATATTACAATGACGTTTGCTACCATATACATTCAGATATTTAACCTTCTGAGTAACTTTAATTATTTCGAAAATTCTTTATCTTCGAGTTACTGAAATAATTTTCATTCCATCGTCAGAAAAGGATTCGAAATCAGTGGAAAAAAGTGCAATTAACTTCTTGATGAAATGAACAAATCTCGAATTAATTGTAATCAATTTTTTAATCCATATTGCAAATTTGAAAACTGTCAAACATTAATTTCACATTTCATTACTGCTAGTACTAGCAAAATATGAGGTTATTTATGGGTGGTAGCACTGCTATGTTTTAGGGATTTAGCCTATTACCCATTGTACCCGTGTTCATCGTTCCGCATCGCTACACAAGCAATAAAATGTGAGGTTTAAATAGGTAACTGTCCTTAATACAATAGATCGTTTTAGACCAAATCCGACTAATCTCGTTAGAAGAAACCAAGGGTACACCATATTGCTATTTGTTGCTGCTGCATCAGCAGAAAGGTGGTATTAAGAATAGGTCCTTTCAATAACACATTGAGCAATGTTAGTGAAAATTGATACTTTTCCAAATATAACTCAATAAAAGGTTGTTTTATTTATGGCTTGGGTGGTCTTATTTATGGCCTGGGTGGTTTTATTTATGGCTTAGAGTGGTTCTATTTACATTAGAAAGAGTATCGTGCTTTAAATATATATTGTATAATATATAACATATTATATATGTATATAATTTATAATATAATATAAAATATATATTTTGGCATAGATATGTATATATACGTTTACAACTTATGTACATTCTCTGTAATTTGTCCTAAATCCGAAAATATTCCATAAATGCATAAAAATTTGCAGTGTATTCGTTATAAAAAGAAGAAAAATACAAGACTATAGATTTTTCTATAGAAAAAGTCGGTCTAGATTCTAAGAATGGAATCAATGAAAGAAACAATGGCAAACTGTGGTTTTTCTGTTGGATCTACCCCTTCAACCCCCTATGAACAGAACACGATATTCTTTTTCCTTAAAGCAACGATTTTTGTCCGTAGAACGGTTCAACGTGTAAAAAGAGAGCGTTCGTTCGTCGACGAGAAGGAAGAATGGGTGAAGGCAATGGTGGTATAGAAAGAGGGGGTGGGTACGTTGGCGTGAGCCTGCAGACAGCTCACAGCGTGGAAGGAGAATGGCCGATACCGTTAGAAGGGAAAACCAGGAAGAAAGGAGAAAATAGAAGAGAGGGGAAGAGGTACAGTGGTGAAGAAAAAGGGAATGTTGGATGTTACCGGGCAAGGGGAATAGCCGAGGAATGACGCTGATCAATTTCTCGCTTTGGTGTCTGGGAAGCTGGACCGTGAACCGATTCCGCATCGTTTCTGCTGAGATTTATTCCTAGTTGTCATGAAATAAAAATAAATCAGAATTCCTAACTATTTGATGTATTTGATAATAGGTGGACGCTCGAAATGTATAAAATTCGTTTTTCCACGATGTGACTTTTAATTGGAAAAATGCAAGATAATAGAGAAATTGGAAAAATGTCATTTCCATAGGAAAATAATAAATGCAGATGTTTGAATCGGTAGATTATTATGGATGCAAAAATTATGCATTGTATATTCTATATTGAAAACTTAAACAAAATCATTTAAAATTTTCGTGTAGTAAAGCTACACGATACTTAAATTTTATTTAAATGTAGTGACGTACAACATTTAAATAAAATTATTTAACATTTTTATGAACGTCGAGTTACACAATACTTGAACGTAGCTCTATACAAAATACCTCTTCATTGAATTGTATTTGTGAATCGGTCATACTGCTCAGTCAATGTTTATATACAACAGGATACCTGAGAGACAGTCTTGTTCAGAATTCTGGAATAGTGCGCCAAACGCGTTACTCGTAACATGTTAGCTCGTGATTTGTCTAATCTTGAAGACTGGATTGAAGAAGTTGATAGAAAAATCGTTTAAAATTATTGTGAAATGAGACAAAAATTATTCGAGAAATAACACGAAGTCTTGGAAAATGAAGGAAATACGAAAACAACGTCAACTTCCCCTACAAAATTTATTTATAAAAATAGTTTTCGAAGAACACGATATTTATTGAAAAAAGAAAACAATTGAATCGAATGGACGATCAGGTGTGCGAGAAATGATACAGGATACAAAAAAGAAATTCCAAGATTCAGTGCAAGATGTTATTTATGAAAAATAATTGAAATTGTGCCAACGGTGTACAAATTTATGGACAAATTTCCTGAACCAATCAATAACAGGAGGATTAGTGAAAAGTTCAATGCAACCTGTAGTCTGGGAAATCCTAAGCTATGACCACTTTATGCCTTTAGGTCCCGATTGGAGTAAATGAAGTCATCGATGACAGCCCCCGAAAGGCAAAAGGGTTTACCTTGGAAAATCGATGGTTCTGATTGGTCGGGCCCGGTGAGGCAACTACAAACTATAAATTGGCAAGAAATGCTACGTACATTCTCAGTAGTCTCTGAAACGCCCAACCTGTCGCTTTCCCTGGTGGACGTTCCAAGTGAACTAAGTCGAAGATTAGTTTTTATTTTGAAGATACGAGCAATACTAGGCACATGAACAATTATCCAATGCAGAACAACATGACCGACAACAACTCACCTCTGTCAGCGATGAGCATCGGATCTTCATCCATTTCGTCTACATCCAGCTCCACTAACGATAACTACGCGAAGTGTATGTACCAGAATAGCTTGACTACAGACTGGAACGAGCAAACCTTGTGGGAGATGAACGCGTCCAGCAACAAGATGTGGATGAATAGAGGACAAAGAGAATATCTGCAGCAGACACAGGCAACAACGCAGCAACTGCAGGCAACAACGCAACAGATACAGGCAGCAATGCAGCAGACACAGGCAACAATGCAGCAAACACAGGCAACAATGCAGCAAACACAGGCAACAATGAGGCAGACACAGACAACAACGCTGCAGACACAGGCAACAACGCTGCAGACACAAGCAACAACGCAGCAGCAGGCAACAACGCAGCAGGAGCAGGTTCTTACTGTAGCAAGAACGAATCCGCCATCAGTACAAGGTATTTATCTTGATATTTATTTATTTTTATAGAATTTAGTTTCCTTCGGACGGTTGAGTAACGTTTAGTTGATCCTCGAAATTTGTCTGATTTAAAAGAATTATTTTTACTTCATATTCTTATAAATTCAAATTAATTCTTTACAATTCTTTACGAAACAGAAGTGTGTAGTATAGGTTTTCGTTTAGATCAACGTATTAAGAAGAGTAAATAATTTTTATACTGAGTTGTTAAAAATATTTGGAGAATTTTTATCTAACAGAAAATTTGATTAAAAAATCAAATCTACTTGTGCTCATTTAACGAAGCATTTAAAATAGTACATTTTCTTAGTTTGTAGATGGAAAGTAGGTAAAATTAACGCAGGTTTAAAATAAGCCGATTACAAAGGAAAAGAAAACACGCGAACGTTTTTATTTGATAGGTAAAATTACACAGCAACGTTAAACAAGAACGTCCGACGCCGTCACAGATTCTACAGCAAATAGACGTTCCTGTAGACATTATTGAATCAAGTTTGATTAACGAGCTGCCCATTTAGGAGACTTTAGTCTCGAGGGATTATAAAACGGCGTTCTCGTCCCGCTTGCTCGTCGATGCTCTACATAGGTTTACATAAAACAGAGTCACCAGATGATGGACTGCTATCCTTGGGTCAGTGGTGACACGTTTATTGGTTGCGAAAATACACCTTAATTATCTCGATATCATAGTTTTCTGCTTCATTGAAAATTCTTCATTTCGACAAATTTTTATTTCAGAAATCTTTTCTTTCCTTAAGAAAATTTGTCTAGTCATATTTAAATCAGAGGATGATTCCTTTTTCGAATATTTCCTTATCGTTTCTAAGTTTCAAGAATTTTGACGAAATTAGCTTATCAACGAGGTCGATAGACAGATAACGTCCTTATCATTTTTGTCACGAGTTTCACGATTGAGCGTGTTTCTACATTCGTAGTTCGATCAGAATGTGAAAATCCGGCGTCCATTTTCGACGATAACGTTTCCTCGAATGTTACTCGAATGTTTCTTCCCCTCAGGGTATCGATATGCCCAGAAATACCTAAAGAACACGTAGTTCGCATCGCATGTCGCAATAGGCTGTTGACGTATCGATAGACGAAGATAAAATATTGAAACGTGCACACGTGTTTAATTATATATAAATTTCTATCCATTGTTTTCGATCAGTTTGATAAGTTACACTGGAAAATAAGCAATTCTATTTCTTTTCTTTCATTGAAGTCTCCGATAGAGCGTTCGACTCTTCTACAGGTACAGAAAGTGTTACCTGGATCCACATAATTTTCAAACAAGTTTTAATTCAATCGTGAGAAACAACAAAGATTGGAACAGTAAAAAGAAAAAAAAAGAAAGAGAAAATCATAAATATACTATATCTATAATAACTATGAATTAAATGGAAGACGATAATTTTTGTTAAATAGTTTCAATTTCATAGCACATTTTTCGTCGATTATTTCTGTTTTTCACGGCTTTCCTGGCAGAGTCAGGTTGCGTCAGACAACGTCGTTTATCAATCATCGATCGACAAATTGTCGCGTGCGAGCCTCGCGACCTCGACGACTAGGCGGTTCTCTTTGTTTCATCTGTGTCATTGACGAATTGTATTTGCTTGTAAATTCACGCCAGGACCATTTAATCCAATAACACGGCTTCAGTGTTGAGCCTTTGAGTCGCACAGCGGGAACATAGCCACCTCGTGAGCTGACGAGTTTCCCACTGAGCGACCCTTGACACCTTCTCCATTCGCATTCTCCAGACGATTCCTGTTTCTACATGGAAATTATATTTCTATCCCGTCGAAATTACACATTCAAAGAATCTTATGTGAACAATTCGTTAAAACCACAAATTCTTTGCTAAAAAGATAATCAGCTTACAATTATAAAACTTTCACTTAAAACTTATATAATTTTTTTAAATTTTATATTTACACAATATTTTCAACGTGTTATAATCGCGAATGTATATTGTATATGTTATACATGTTGTTATGTCCCGAGGCTTACTAACCGGCCGTGTTCCTAACCGTCTCCCTTGGTACTGCACTGTCGCAGGCAGATCGTCTTACATGACCGGCGAGATATACACAAAGTAGCGATAAAAACATGGTTGTCGTCAAGCAGCGAGTTCTAGAAAACATTGATTCGCCTTCGGTCCGTTAGTTTACCTACGCAAAAAAGATGGCATACGTGATCATAGGCGCGAACTATTGCGAGACCCGAGCGTGGTGGGGATCGTCTCCTAGAGACGAAAGATAAAATCGAAGGGCAGTCAGTATGATTTGAGGATTTAAACGTTATGCATCGGGAGGTCCAGACGAATAAAATTAAAGTTGACTAGTTAAACGAATACGTCGAGAAATATGATAAAGTCGAGTGGAATTATAAAATAAACTAATTGTATGATCGTTAAATCATTTTTAACGTGTTAATTATAATTTTAAATATTATTAAAAGTAGAAGCGTATATTAACCCTGTTAATTCAGTGTTACAATCATTTGAACTACCTCTGTTATCCTAATCGAAACAGGGGAACGACTGACTCGCGGCGTCGGCTATCAGAATCATAGCGAGAATTTATGCCTCTCGTTGACGCGTTTCCTCGCGATCGCGTCTCTCCGCGAACGGTCGTAACACATGTTGAATGTGTAGGTATAATCCTAAAAAAAGTCGGTTTGAAAGAAAAATCTCTTCTGAAAGAAATAGCCAACTTATTTTTATAAATTCTAAGCTATTTCCAGGCGAAAATTATATTTTTATAGAAATTAGAAATACAAAATCTTCTAAATCAGAACAATTCTACTATGACTTCCTATTCTTATAAATTCCGAAAACTCTAATTTCCTTAACTATAATTTTTAATACATCTTCTCAGACATATTCATTAAATAAAAGGTACATTCTTAATTTCAGAACCGGAAAGAAAATCGACTAAACGTTCTCGAACAGCCTACACCAGTACGCAATTAGTTGAGCTGGAGAAAGAATTTAGCCGTATCCGTTACCTGTGTCGTCCACGACGTATTGAAATGGCAGCAGCACTTTCTTTAACGGAAAGACAAATCAAAATCTGGTTCCAAAATCGCAGGATGAAGTATAAAAAGGACCAGATTTTGAAATCTAGAGACAACAATAAACCTGCGAATGAGAAGGCTGCCTCGGCGTACAAAAAGACTGACACCGCTCCGACCGCCAATTGGAATGTTGAAAACTTAGCGACGAATAATATTACGCACATGTATCCGACTAACGCCGCAACCATTACACAAACACAAACAAGATCATCCTGCATGTTCAATTGTCCCCAGTATGGCAGCCAACAGACGTACGCTCCTGAGAATACGGTTTACTACGTTGATCAAGGAACGTCAACACAACATTTATTCCCAGATCAATATTTACCTCAAACATACAATTATACGATGTACAATGCACAACCACAATACGAAAACCAAATGCAATATCCACAGGCAGAAAATGTAGATTATACACAACGAAGTTCGTATATGGATTCAGGAAAGAACACGTATGAGTGTCATTACAATTTGGATAACAACGTACAAGAGCAATCGATGGCAACGCTAGACGTGAACAATTATATGCACGCTACCACGAGCTATATACCAAATACTGCAGCAACGAATACAAGTTTGGAGGATGTGATTCGCAGCAGCCTGTCGGACCTTGCAGATTTAGTAAATTTGTGAATTAGATAAATATGTATAAAAATCTGTAAGGACTTTCGGTTCTCATAAATTTAGTAAATTTCTGAATTACGTAAACACGTAGAAAAATTTGTAAATTATGTAAATTTGTAAATAAATTTGTACATTATTTTAGTTTTAACTTCGAAGAAAGTTACTGTTATATAATCTTTTTAGCTCCCTAAAATTCTAGTAATATATTAGGTTGCCCGGAAAGTGCGTTTCTTTCGCAAACGTGTCCTTTACAACAGTGCACCTTCGTACAAACGTGAAACCAAGTTTGTGAAATGTCTCGGTTTTTATCTCAACAGAACAAAATGAATCGTACTTAATTCAACAAAATAATATAAAAGAAAAAACGTTGTGCGTCTATTATTTCCTCACAGAACGAAAGAAGCTGAAAGGAAAATGTTGGTAGAATAAAAATGAACGACAGGTTAGGTGTTTCTAATTTGCTTACAGAGATCCAGATTGAAAGGATTGATTGTTTCTAGTGTAAATGTAAGATAGTGCATAGAAACTCGCTACAGAATTCGGTCACGACTTTTATTAAATAGGTAGTTGATGATTGAATGCTTGCGATAATTGCACAGTACGGTACAATGCACGCTTATGTCATGAATAGGTGGAAATAACGGAGAGAGTGATAAATACAGTTTACAGTTAAGCAACTACACGCTTTTGATTTTATCTTAGTAGCCATACCGACTTTAAGTAAGGGTAGACGTTAATTATTTCATAAGTAAGACTCTTCCTTTAGATACAATCAGAAGAAGTAGTGATACCGAGATATTGACTGAGAAGTAAAGAAAAAAATATTTTACGGATTTACATCATCGATAAGAATTTTATACCTACGTGGATACAAAAACATTGAAAAATTATATTTTCAGAAAGAACTGTTCCAAAGCGTGTTTGTAATCTCGAAAAATTTAAATCTTTACGGTTAATCTTCTTCTTTAAGCAAAGTTCAATTTCATTTTCCATTTGCAACGCTAAGAATATTGAAAAAGTAAACGTTCTTAAAAAAAGTAAAAGCGTTCTGCGGGACACTAACCAATTTCCTTTGCAATCAACGGCTAGAATTGCAAATTTTAGGTTATAGCGTATGAAATGACCAATATTTGAGATTCATACTTCATTGAAGATCAGAAAGGAATAGAAAGTGGGTATATATATATACATAAATACTAAAAAATTAAAGGTAACGTAGCATGCTAATTTGAAATTTTGGAAAGGTCACTACACTTCTTGTTTCTAATTTTTCCTTATTTTTAACACTTTGACTGCCAGGCCCAAATCACATGTTTCGCAGAGGACGCCACGGGAGTATTTTTATTATTCAAAACATATAATGGCAAAATAATAATAAATTGATAATGTAAGACAACGTCTTCCCCAATGGACCGTTTGTCTTATTGGTGGTCACGGGTGAAACGTGTAGAAGATATTAGTAAACAGTATTTGCTCATTCTATATATAACAGCAAGGTATGTTCACACTTCTAACCTCAATTATATGATTATAAAGCAGCATTCACAATTATTTTCTAAGGTATGTTTATAATAATATTCGTAGATTATCCCTCAAAGATATGGATGCAAACACAGTACATTGTTAGAAGCAAGATTTGTCCTCATTTTCTTTTTATTGATGTTCTAATAGAAATGTTTAATTGTTCAATGGGGCAGTTTTTATTTCAAAGTATCTTCTATTTATCGGTTATATTAAAAATCCCCTAACTGTCAATTTTCATTCAATTTTTACAATTGTAAAAAGTTGAAGCGCTCTGGTCACCGATAACCACCGTGGCGTCACAGGAGAAACCGTGGCGGGTCATATATGACGCAGGTGGCAGTCAAAGTGTTAATAAAGTATATATATATTTGATATTGCAGAAAATCGAGCGTAGATCTTACGATACAAAAAATTATGTAGCGAAAGTGAATCGATAAAATAAACTTGCAATCCGAGTGTTGGAACAAACTCGTCTACCGTGAGAATCATTTACATAGCGAATTGATTTTGTGGAAGGCTGCTTTCAACAAATTCCACCTGGGAAGTCGAGAGCTCAGCCAACACGTCAATCGGCGTCGATCGACAAGAGGAGGCCGAGCGTCCGGCAGAAAGAAAAAGCAATTTCTTGGCGCGCTAATGTCGTCGAAAATGAATTTTTCACGCGGATACGGAAGTTGGCCGACGCTCCACGTTCCTCGCGTGTACACTTGCTCCGTAACGTCGCGCGTACATACACGAGGACGCGCGAGCACGTGCACCAACACGACCGTCTGCATAGCCGTGCAAGACTTGCCACGTCACCGGCACTCGGATCCGCGTCTATCTGTCAGTTTCCAGTCTCAAACAAGATGGATGGCTGGCGAATGGAAATCATGGTTGAAACCCAACCCCACACCTTTGCATCCTTCCATCGGGTGGAAAGGGAGACGAAGAAAGAGAGAGAATGCGAGAGGGAGGACGCCCCACCATTCTGTTTGCGACCACCCTTATACCGAGAGAGCCACCACCCTCGCGTTATTCCGCGCTTCGATCTCGTATCATCCCCTTTCGCGTCTTTTGTGCTTTAAAATACAAATACGCCGGAGAAAGGAGATCGCACGCAACCTCCTTTTTTCCCTCTTCGATTTAATATCTGTCGGATCGCGTACTTTTTTCATAGCGACATTTTTAAGTTTTTAGAACAGCCGCTGGAGGATTTCGGCTTGGGTTAGGCTAAGATTAGATCGTTAATATGTTTCCAGGTTGAGCAATAAGTTCGTTCGATTTTCATTTGCGTATAGATATAGAAAATTGTTATAGAAAAGAATGGGAAAATACACATCTTTTCATAGAAGATAATATGTGTTTATAAAGAGATAAAAGTTTGCCTTTGATTAGGTAGATTTTATCGCATTTATTAAACACAGTTCTTTCTTTTAGAATAGTATTAGGTTGTCCGAAAAGTTTCTTTCCTTCTATAAGATGATAATAGATGAACAACAATTTCTGTTTTATATTATTTTATTGAGTTAGGTATAGTCCATTTCGTTATATTTCTATTATTATGCATAATTCAATAAACTAATATAAAACAAGAAACATTGTGCGTCTATTATTTCCTTATAAAACGAAAGAAATTTTTCGGTCAACCTAATAGTTCGTGCCGAATAGTAGATCCTCTTTTTTGATTTGTAAAGTAGAAAATATGAGATTCACAGTTGAAGCGTGGTATGATCCGCGCTGAATTGATCGGAATCTGCTACCATCGTGGGAAATGGCGCTATTCATACCATACATTATGTATGATTAGCATGTAGTCTTCAGGTTTTTAGATTTCAAGATAGCAATACGAAAGTATTAGGTTGTGCGAAAAGTTTCTTTCGTTTCATAAGGTGATAGTAGATGAACAACAATTCCTGTTTTATTATTATATTATTTTCTTGAATTAGATATGATCCATTTCTATTTCTATTATTATGTTCGTGCATAATTCAATAAACTAATATAAAACAAAAAACATTGTGCGTCTATTATTTCCTTATAAAACAAAAGAAACTTTTCGGATAACCTAATAGCAATGGAAGGCTGTACAGGTACTGTCATGGAGAGTTAGTTAAAAAAGTTTTTTTTACCAAATATTGCGTGTTTGTAAATACCAACACTATTCTAACACGATCTTAAAAGTAAATTCTCCTTTCATAAAAACGAGGTTTCAGTGTCATCCGCATTTTCCACTTTTTTCTCGAAGATATGTCGATATTGATAAAACTGATCAAACGTTTTTATTTACGTTGATAAAGGCACTGTTGAAGCGAACAGAGATCTGAAAGGGGGAACAGTAGGAAGTGGCTAGGGTATTTATTTTCTCGGAAGCTCTCTTAGGAAATTTCGATTCGAGATTCACAGAAACAGTTGGTACAAGTTGTGCGTGGACTCGCGTGAACGTGCATTCTGCCAATAAATACAATGGACCATGGGATGGCTGTGGATCTACAGCGGGATCTATAAGCATTTGAATCTGAATCGGACGTTTCTTACCGCCTTTACTCGCGAATACGATTTCGAAAGATTCCTACCGTGATCCAAGATGAATAATGGATGGATAATATTAAGAGAGGGCCGACTCTTACTTGTATAAATGGTATATAATACAAGCACTTTTTCCCAAGGGTTCCCTTCTTTTTTCTAAGAACTTTCCAAAAGGAGGATCGAACGGTTTGCGATGAAATCGATGAATCGTACGACTTGTATATTTTTAGATAAATACGGAATTGCTTCTTGTTATTCACTATTCCTGAAAATAACCTTAACACTAGTGATAACAAATAGTCACTAGCCTATAGTATAAAATTTGTACTAAAGAGATCACAATGAAAGGTACGTATAATTATTTATTATATAAATTTAATTATATATTTAATTTAATTATAGTATTTGTATATTAAAAAGACAATCGTCTACTCATATACTATACAGAAAATCATAGAAAATTTAAAAAATGTACTTAGATAAATACGGAATTGCTTCTTGTTATTCGCTATTCCTGAAATACAAAGAACATTGAACATAATACATGAACATCCAAATTTTCGATGGTATATATATATATACTATCAACGTCCTGAGCTACCGATCTTTCTCCGTCAATCTTCAATGTTTTAAATAATTACTCTTTCTTCTGTGATTTTGTCTATCTCTGATGTTGCTCTCTGTCCGTCCGTTTGGGAAATGAGTGTCTCTCAAAATGGCTGTCTGTAAAACAAAGAATGTCGCTCTGTCCGTGAAACAATAGAAGCCGTGTCGTCCGTAAACCGAGAGAGTCCCTATCACACTTGAACTCTAGGGAATTTTCATATATATGAATTATTTTTTACTTTAATTATGTATTTTTATTGGATATATATTTATATCCAGTAATATATATATAAATCCAGTATATATCCAGTAAAAATACATAATTCATCAAAAATATATAATTAAAGTAAAAAATGTAATATAATATAATATATATAATATAAATACAATATATATATACATCCAGTAAAAATACATAATTCCAGCAGCGCTTACACCTAATAAAGGAACCATGTAATGCAAAATATTCGACCACCCCAGAAGGCAACCGCAGAAAACAGCGGCTTGGGTTAACAGTCTACGATATAACCCTTCCAACGGATTCTTAAACCGCCGGCTGGCGAGCCATAAAGGCTAAACATTAGGAATCGCGAAAAATTTATCGAGCACGCGCGCGTGCACGGGGGCCCGGAGATCCGTTGGGGCGAGGCACGACTTTTCCTTCGGCTAAACTGTAGAAAAATTGAAATGGGCGAGGCGAAAGAATGAATAAAGATCAGGGAAACGCGAGGTTGGTGGTGAGAGGGTTAAAGGGGTGGCGGAAGTGGATTGCAGGCACGTAAACCGGCAACTCGGTTGCCCTGGAAGTGGCTAGGAGGGACGAGGCTGTGCACGCGAATGATATTAGGTAGAAACGCATGAACTTTGATATATTTCTGGAGGTGGAGGCCGGCTGTGGGGATGGAATCCACCGTACTAGTGGAAAAGCAGGCCGTACGACGCCATTCCACGGCAAGATTCTTCGTACGAACGCTTTCCTGCAACGCGATATCGATTTCCATCGATTTGATTTTTAAAATCGACATATCTTTATGCGATGTTGAATAATCTTAGGAGGACAATTTCTAAATCACTTCTAATGGACTTAATTTCCTATAGAAAATATCTAAGAGAAAATAAAGTGGAAACGGAGGAATGGAAGTTTATAATTTTAGATTAGATAACCATGAATGGACAAAATATACGAAATAAATAAGAATATATAAAATATTTTTTAGCATTAGGTTGTCCGAAAAATGTCTTTCTTTTGCAGATGTGTTTTGTACAACAGTGCAGAAACGTGAAACCAAGTCTGTGAAATGTCGCGGTGTTTATCTCAACAGAACAAAACGGTTGAAAAGTATTAGGTTATCCGAAATGTGTCTTTCTTTTACAGACACATCTTTTATAACGATATATCTTTATAGAAACATGAAACCTAATCTGTCAAACGTTGTGATTTTTATTTTGGTAGAACTATTGAGATATGTATAACTTTATGTCCTAGACTAGGTTAACTGCGTAGTAGCGATACTTGTATGTGAATATCAGTGTGTGGAAGTATGTGTGTTCGCGACGTCTCGAAAAGNAAAGGAATGTAAACTGTTCAGTTAACAGTCTGGCATGGAAGAAGGTATGACGCGTTCAAGTGTGTATCGATGAATATCTTTGAAATCGTTTATCAAGTAAATATATAACTATTCTAATATAAATTCTAAGTGTAAATTTAGTGTTTCTATACCATTATTTCGGCTATTAAAATCCAAAATTCTCAACAAGAACAAAATGGATCATACGTAATTCGATGAAATAATATAAAACGAAAAATGTTGTGCGTCCATTATTTCCTTATAAAACGAAAGAAACTTTTCGGACGTCTTAATATTCGAAGAGTAGTAAGACTAAAAGTATTTTTTTTTTTTTAATGGAGATTATATTATTTAGATTCTAAGAGATTTCGTTATGAATTTTCAAGTCTTTATAATAATATATACTAAAGTATTTTGATATATTTGTTACATTCACATATATGTTACACCACGTCATTGATTATGTAACAATAAGTAACATCGTGCTACTAACACAACCAGTGCATTTTTAGTTTTCGTGTGTTTCAAGATATCCCATTGGGCAATTGAACAAAACAGTGGAGAAGAATCGTTAGAATAATCATCGTTGCTCAAAGTAAAGGCATTTCTCGTGAAGAAAATGTGCAGTCCCAGGGGTGAGACAGGTAAATACAGATGTATTTTATTAGCATCGAATGTATTAATATTTAGAATAGGTTTTACAGATTAGAGATCCTTTTCCATCGAACTCTTCATTTGCTCTGATGTATTAGGTTATCCGGAAAGTGTCTTTCTTTCGCAAACAGCAGTGCACCTTGGTACAAACGTGAAACCGAGTCTGTGAAATGTGTTTATCTCAACAGAACAAAATGAATCGTACGAAATTCGACAAAATAATATAAAAGAAAGAACATTGTGCGTCTATTATTTCTTCATAAAAGGAAAGAAACTGTTCGGATAACCTGATAGAAATCAAGTTTTCCGTAAGTTACATTTCATTAAATGCGTTCATAAAAATATGAAGTTTGATAAAAATCATGAGATTAATTAGTTTGTTAAAAACAGATAAAAAGATGAGGAATAATGTTACCAAAGGGCTACCTCAAAAATGGAAAAACTCCAGAATACTTACTGTTCTACAATATAATACGATTATTTGGAAATCACAGTGTATATTGAACGGAGATTGAAATATAGCCAGAATCGTTTTTTGAAGGTCCTTAAACACGGTTCAAAGCAGAATTGCCGAGGCAGAAGAATCAACGGGAGGAAGTTTTCATCGACGAAGGGAAACGGAAGGAAATGTGGCTGTTAGTTGTTCCGGCCGAAGCGGTATGCATCGAAGAGTGGCCGCGGCAACGGTGCGAGAATTGGGGAAGAACGAGAAGTAAGAAGAAGAGGTAACCCAAAGGGAAAAGGACGAAAAAACAGAGAGAAAGAGAGAGAGAGATGGCATAGAGAAGCCAGCGGAAGGCGGAAAACAAGGGAAAATAAAGCAGCGGAAGAATCGCGTCGCAGGAAAAAGAATGAGGGCGCTGTCAGCTGGTGGAAATTATTCTGATTATGCTAATTCCGGTTCTGTTCCACTCCTTTACCCAGCCGTCCCCCAGACCCATTGCCTCCCTGCTGCTGTCTGCGCCATCTTTCATGGCTGATATTTATAATATAGGGGTGCTCGAGCAGTTTCAAACTCTTTTTGGCCCCGGAGCTCGCAACCCCCCTCCCCACCCTCGACCATCATTTGGCCCTCCATCGAGAACCACCCCACGGCACGCTCCACTGTCTTCGGGCTTTTCGATAAATTTATTCATATTCCAAGGAAAATTTCGTCGCTAGTCTCGAGAGAACTCGGTCAACTAGAGCCTCTGGTCCCGCGGCACTCGAGCTTAGCCGCGATTTACCTTTGAAAATCTAACCGCGACGACTTTGTTAGCCCAACATCGTGAAAACAGAGCCATTATCTATGAAAGAGGAGATTTTTGCGTAGTTCGTAATAGCTGGTGTATTTTCTTTTTCTTTCTAAGTTTTCTAGGTTATCTCGTTCCTCGAAATTGAGAAGAGTGCGGATGGATTTGGAAATGAAAGAGCGAGATACATAGCCGCAGCGCTTAGCGTGCACGTTCGTAATCTTCCTCTCAAGGTCATAAGTTTTCCTTTTTAATTAAAGGTGCTTTCTATTCATGTCCGGAGACTGGCACGCCCACGGTTAAAGTTACGCTACGTTATTTTACGCTTCGTGGAAAATCTTCCTTTCTTCTGATGTTGTCGTTCGATCGTTCTGTTTGCTTCGCTATAATTTAGGATATAAAATTCATACACGACAGATTGAAAGAATCTGACACCGAATCGATCGGGACAGCAAGTCATTATGGACAGTTTAAAGGGACGATTGTCAAACACTCGTGGTCTGTCGTCTTTGCAAACATGAATAAAATACACACGTACACCGATGATTAAATAGCCTTGTGTTTGCTCGGGGAATAAGCGGATCTATCTCGCTTTACCCTCTGTTAACTCTTCGATAAAAAGTGACACAGCCATATTTGATTTCTTATTACACCTCCCACAAGGCAGTCAATACGGTTTCCACATAAAACCAATAAGGAAGATTTGCATGCTGAAGATGAGTATTATATAAAAATCATAAGATGTTAATATGATCTTAAAATATTTTCTATTTTTCCTTTTTTTTTTATTTTAGCTCATGTACAGACTGCGGATGTTTAAGCAAATTCATATTTTTATAAAAAGTTTTATTTCATACATTAAATACATAATGTTATAACTACTATACAATGAATACTATATTTTATACGTTTTTCAGCATTATATGTAGCGGCACATGCGTCACAGGACGTTTCGATACGAAGATGCCTGACATAGTTGTTTTGCCACAGAGGATTAACAGTGTACAACGCACGTAATGTAATAAACAAACTCTGGACAAAGCAATTTCGCTGCTACGTGCAACCTACAACCGTCGACAAGTTCAAATTTCCCGGTACCTCCCCTCCACTAGTATAAATAGACGACCGTGTTCTCCAGACATAGTCGAGCGAATAAATATAACGAATCAGTGTAGCGACTCAGCATAATAATTAGTGTCAGTACCACTGAATTGCGCAATCTTATAACAAATATCATGAAACGAGCAACGCTTGCGATTAACTTTGTATTCTACATTTTAAAATATTTGTAAATATAGTAAATATATAAGTCTCGTTATCGATTTAACGAACAACACATCACACCGTCCACCATATATGTATTCTAAGCATTTTTTAATATTCCATAAATCTGTATCTATCGCTTTGAAACACAATAACTCTCTATTCTGTACGTTAATTAATAATTTATTGCAATAGATAAAACTATCAAATAGCAACTTCAAAACTGTTTAAAATAATCATTACGTTAGTAAAATTATATATTGTATTACATTCTATGTACATTCTATTCACACGTACACTACCGCTCAAAAGTATCCGGACACTTGCTTTTGTTCTATAAAACATAGTTTAACTTTGTACGAAAGGTATTTAGAACGGTTATATCAATTGTAATTATTATTGTTATCTTTTTTGAGGTATCATAGCATAAAATAATTAATTTTTATGTACAAATTATATAATGAGTATGCAGAAATAATATTCCTGCA